>CAUYUJ010012014.1:235000-242500 GCA_963575745.1 Prorocentrum cordatum | reverse complement strand
GCCTCGAACGTGGCGACAGTTTCACAGATCGCAGCCCCCAGGGATGGCGAGGTCTAATTTGGGTCCGTGCGTGGCGTCACTGCGCTGGGCCCCCCAGCTGGCCTCGAAAATGGCAACGGTTTCACAGATCGCGGCCCCCCCAGGGATGGCGAGGTCTACTTTGGGCCCGCCCGTGGCGGCACTGTGCTGCGCCACCCAGCAGGCATCGAAAGTGGCGATAGTTTCACAGATCGCAGCCCCCCCACGAATGGCGAGGTCTAATTTGAATCCGCCCGTGGCGTCACTGTGGTGGGCCCCCCAGCAGGCCTCAAAAGTAACGGCAGTTTCACAGACCGCAGCCCCCCCCCAGGGATGGCGAGGTCTATCCGCCCGTGGCGTCACTGTGCTGGGCCCCCCAGCAGGCCTCGAACGTGGCGGCAGTTTCACAGATCGCAGCCCCCAGGGATGGCGAGGTCTACTTTGGGTCCGCCCGTGGCGTCAATGTGCTGGGCCCCCCAGCAGGCCTCGAACGTGGCGGCAGTTTCACAGATCGCAGCCCCCCAGGGATGGCGAGGTCTAATTTGAATCCGCCCGTGGCGTCACTGTGCTGGCCCCCCCAGCATGCCTCGAAAGTGGCGACAGTTTCACATATCGCGCCCCCCCCACGAATGGCGAGGTCTAATTTGAATCCGCCCGTGGCGTCACTGTGGTGGGCCCCCCAGCAGGCCTCAAAAGTAACGGCAGTTTCACAGACCGCAGCCCCCCGCGGGTAAGACAGGAGGAAGCAAGAGGGAGGAAGGAAGGAAGGAAGGAGGACGTCGAGACCACACTGCTCGATTCAAAACGAGTACCCAACCAAGGAGGGTTGGGAATAATCATTGTTTCATTTTTTATTTGTAGGAGTAAGAGAAGTCGTCGTCGTAGTCCTTATATTATTAGTAGTAGTAGTAGTAGTAGTAGTAGTAGTAGTAGTAGTAGTAGTAGTAGTAGTAGTAGTAGTAGTAGTAGTAGTAGTAGTAGTAGTAGTAGTAGTAGTAGTAGTAGTAGTAGTAGTAGTAGTAGTAGTAGTAGTAGTAGTAGTAGTAGTAGTAGTAGTAGTAGTAGTAGTAGTAGTAGTAGTAGTAGTAGTAGTAGTAGTAGTAGTAGTAGTAGTAGTAGTAGTAGTAGTAGTAGAGTAGTAGTAGTAGTAGCAGTAGTAGTAGTAGTAGTAGTAGTAGTAGTAGTAGTAGTAGTAGTAGTAGTAGTAGTAGTAGTAGTAGTAGTAGTAGTAGTAGTAGTAGTAGTAGTAGTAGTAGTAGTAGTAGTAGTAGTAGTGGTAGTAGTAAGTAGTAGTAGTAGTAGTAGTAGCAGCAGCAGCAGTAGTAGTAGTAGTAGTAGTAGTTAGTAGTAGTGGTAGTAGCGTAGTAGTAGTAGTAGTAGCAGTAGTAGTAGTAGTAGTAGCAGTAGCAGTAGTAGTAGTAGTAGTAGTAGTAAGTAGTACTAGTACTAGTACTAGTACTAGTAACTAGTACTCGTACTAGTACTAGTACTAGTACTAGTCGTAATCGTAGTCGTAGTAGTAGTAGTAGTAGTAGTAGTAGTCGTAGTAGTAGTAGTCGTAGTAGTAGTAGTAGTAGTAGTTAGTAGTAGTAGTCGTAGTAGTAGTAGTAGTAGCAGCAGCAGTAGTAGTAGTAGTAGTAGTAGCAGCAGTAGTGGTAGTAATACTAGTCTGGTGTCTAGTGTCTGGTGTCTGAGGTGTGGTGCCTGGTGTCTGGTGTCTGGTGTTTAGTGCTTTGTGTTTGGTGTTTGGGGGTTGGGGGTTGGGGGTTGGGGGTTGGTGTTTGGGGGTTGGTGTTTGGGGGTTGGGAATTGGTGTTTGGTGTTTGGGGGTTGGTGTTTGGTGTTTGGGGGTTGGTGTTTGGGGGTTGGGGGTTTGTGTTTGGTGTTTGGGGGTTGGTGTTTGGTGTTTGGTTTGTGGTGTTTGGGGCAAACGGGAAAACCTGTGAGGGTCTCACCCGGAGAAGTAATCGACCCGGCATTTGCATCATTTCATCCGGAGAAGTAACTTTTTCCCAGAGAAGTATCCCTTTTCCGGGAGAAGAACTTTTTCCCCCCCGAGAGCGCTCCGCAGAGGCCCCGAGAGCGCTCCGCTGAGGACCTTCTCTCTCGCGAGATGTCCACCGATCTGCGCGGCGAGGAGACAGCCCTCCTCCTCCTCTTCCTCCTCCACAATTACTCAATCTGAATACTACTCTCCCTCTTCCCCTTATGACGGCCTGGGAGTGTCCGACCCCCCCCCCCCGCGTACTTTTTTTACACAGGTTTCCCCGGAGTTGGGTTTTCGCCTGCATTTTTTCCAAAATGCTGCTCTCGCTGGGGCGCCGGCCTCATTTTCCGTGCTTCCGCTCGTTTCGACTCGTGCTCCCGCTGCAGCGTTGGCCTCATTTCCGCGCTTCCGCTCGTTTCGACTCGTGCTCCCGCTGCAGCGTTGGCCTCATTTCCGCGCTTCCGCTCGTTTCGACTCGTGCTCCCGCTGCAGCGCTGGCGTCATTTCCCGTGCCACGCCACGGCATGCAATGCAATGCTAGGTTGATACTACGCTTTGCGGTGCTCTTCTACGCCATGCCATGCCGTGCTCTACAATGCACCGCGTAACCTTTCGGGATCATTGCCCTGCTCGACATCCGACTGTGCGAGTAGAGAGGGGATCTGCGCCATGGCAAGGGATGGGAGGGAGGGGTAGGATGCCAGATATGACGCGAGCGCACCTAGCTTGCCTTCCTCCCCCTCCCCGTCCTCCTCCTCCCCCTCTTCCTGCTCCTCCTCCTCCTCCTCCTCCTCCTCCTCCTCCTCCTCCTCCTCCTCCTCCTCCTCCGCTCGGGAAGAGAGCTCCGGCGTGGCCCGCCGAGGGGGCAGCGACTCGGCCGGCGCCGTGCCGAGAGCAGAGAGCTTTTCGGGGCTCGAGGGACGGGGGTCAGTGCCAAGAGTAGGGGGCCACATGCGAACCCTACCCCTACCCCCCACGATTTCCGAGCGAAGTGAACCCCCTCCCCCCTCAGAAATCGTGGGGGGTAGGGGTAGGGTTCGCATGCGGCCCCCTAAAGGGGTTCAGAGCGTCAGAGTTTGCAGGATCCTGCAGGGCCAGGGGTGCACGGATCGGAGACGAGCAGACGCCATGAGCAGAAGGTTTTGACGCTTCGCGCAGAGCGCCAAAAGTTTATGTATGTGAAGTTTTTGTTTCAGGTGTGTCAGTGAGAGCGTCAGATTTTGCAGGATCCTGCAGGGCCAGGGGTGCACTGACACGGGCTTGCGTGCAGGATCCTGCAGGATCCTGCAGGATCCTGTAGAGCCTGACTGATCGGGGTTAGGATGGACCGTAAGAGTGACCTTTCGCCGGAGTGATCTTTGGTGCGGGGCCAATGGGTCCCCCGAGCCTTGAACGCGAAATTGCAGCAGCGGTTTGCGCGCCCAGGTTTGGCCACCCCGCGTCCACCGCGAAGCCGCGCACCAAAGGTCACTCTTGCCTGGGGGCACTCCTGCGTGTAGCCGCAGGCTGGCAGGGACTTTTGGAAGGTACCCCCGTGACACGTCCAAGCCATCATGCGTCAGCATCGTCAGGCCTGTCCCCATCCCCGCGGGGAAGGCTTGGCCTCGCAGATGTCGTCCTTGTCGGCTGTCGCGGCATCCATCCCCACGAGCGTGTGATGGTGGCGCCGAGGAACCACGAGCCGCTGTGGACGAGGATAGGCCTGATGATGATGATGATGATGATGATGATGATGATGATGATGATGATGATGATGATGATGATGATGATGATGATGATGATGATGATGATGATGATGAGCGCCGAGCGTTCCCAGAGTCGACCCACCTGGGCTGGTTTTTGCACTGTCGACCAGTGTGCGCCAGGAGTGCCGCATGGGTTCAAGGCCTCAGGCTGGGCGGTGAATAGCCGCCAGGGCTGGGAGCCCTCATCTCGGCGGTCCATGGCGACCCCGCCGGCCACAACCATGGCGAATTTTCTTCCAGGGCTGGCCCTGTTCAACGCTAGGAGGGTCAGCGCTCACGAGAATGTCAAGAACAGGGTCCGTCGTGCCCTCCGCCGTACCCAGAGCCAGCAGCTTCCAGAGAGCCGGCAGCAGCCACCAAGCAGCAAGAACCCGACAGCCCAGTCGTTGACGAATTCGTTGCTTCCAAAGAGTGAGCGGCCTCAGGCTGAGAGTGTTGGAATTCTGAGAGGCATCTTAGGGGTCTGCATCGAGCCGATCTCTGTACTATTGGTGGCGCTTCCGTTCGGGGTTGCATCTAGCCTCTACGGATGGGGTCACACTTGGACGTTCACACTGAACTTTATAGCCCTTATCCCACTCGCACAGATACTTGGGAACGCAACAGAGGAGCTGGCTGAAGGATTGCAGAATGACACGCTGGGCGGGCTGTTGAACGCTACGTTCGGCAACGCTGTGGAGATGATCCTAACTATTCAGACGTTGATGACGAAACAGTACATAGTGGTGAAGGCTACCCTGCTTGGAAGTATCCTTTCAAACTTGCTGCTCGTTCTGGGCTGCTCCATATTCGCAGGCGGCATCAAAAGGAAGACGCAGACATTTTCAAAGGAGGGCGCCTCTGCCAATATATCACTGCTACTGCTCGCGGCCACGTCTCTCGCGCTCCCGGCGTGCTTCTTGAACATCCCTGCAGTGGTGAAGGAGAACGCAGCCAGCGATGGGGCGCTGTCGCTGGAGGTGTCCCGGGTGGTCTCGCTCATTGTGCTCTGTTGCTACATGGCCTTCCTGTTCTTCCAGTTTGTCACGCACACCGAGACATTCAACAACGAGGAGGGCTCTGAGGAGGATGACGGCAAGGGACCTTCGATCAGACCCTGGTTGGCCCTGGTCCTGCTTGCCTTCACGACCGTACTCGTCGCCTTTTGCTCAGAGCTGCTGGTTGACTCGATCGAGGGCATCGTGACAGCATGGGGGATCCCGGAGCGCTTCATAGGCATGATTCTGTTGCCCATCGTCGGCAACGCTTGCGAGCATTTCGGCGCCGTCAAGTTCGCCATAAAGGACAAGATGGATGTCACCATCGGCATCGCCGTGGGCTCCGCGACGCAGATGGCCCTGTTCGTGGTGCCTTTCGCGGTGCTCATGGGCTGGGCCCTGCAGGTCCCCCCGATCGACACTCCGAGTGGGCCCCGCGGTATGGACCTGGACTTCGGCGGCCTCGACACGATCATCATGTGCGCCTCCGTGCTGCTGGCGTTCTCGATACTGAACGACGGCGAGAGCAACTGGCTCGAGGGGTTCATGCTGATCGCGGCGTACCTGATCGTTGCCACATTGTACTGGTGCTACCCGACCCATGCGACGACGACCATGACAACCACGATGGCAACCACGCTGACGACCCATGCGACGACGACACTGAAAACCACGATGGCAACCACGCTGACAACCATGATAGGCTGAGCGGGGTTGCGCAGGATCTGTGGCTTAGCATGTCGCACCTCCAGGTCTGGCAGACAAAGCTTCGGCGCGGCACGCTAGCCACGTCCCAGTCGCCAGGCGTCAACGTCCCGAGCAGTTCCCAGTGTCCCGCCCCGCGGAGCGAAGCGACACGCAATCCGCTTGCATGGCATACCGTGCCGCCGGGGCCGCCGCCGCAAACGCTGAGCAAAAGTTCGTGACCGTGAATCGTCCCAGCCGCTTCAGGCCACAGCAGAGCGGACAGCATCACGCTCATTTAAATGAATATATTCGAGCTCGTGGAAAAATATTCGAGCGCACCTGCACATTATGCGCGCACGGTGTGCGCGTGCACATTATGCGTGCGCAGTTTATAGGTTCATGCCCGTGTTGATCTCTCTCTCTCTCTCTCTCTCCCTACCTCTCACACTATATGTATTTGCTTGTTGCTTTACAGATGCATCTACCAATATACATCTATGTATGTATACATGCATGCATGCATGTATGAATGTACGTATTTCTTATATATACGTACGTGTATGCATCTACCTATCATGCATTGATGCATCGATATATTGATCTACCGTCCTATCGGCCGATGATCTATTCATCAAAGAGGTTTATGCAATTCCGCCGACACCGAACCAAGGTCAGAAGTTCACTGTTGTGGTACGTGTTCTGAAGTGGAATTCTCGGCTTCTGCTGTTTGAAGCCCTTTTGGGATCTCTCGTGGATCCCTCCTGGGGGTCGCCTCGGAGGCTCCTTTGGGCTCTCCTCGGCGTCTTCGAGTGTGAGTTCGAGGCGTCGGAGGCCCCCCGGGGCGCGTTGAGAGAGAGCTGGCGCGGGACCCGCAGGAGAGGAAAGAGGTCCACGGGCGAGGCCTTTGGGGGGCCTTTTGGAGACCGTTGGGGGCCTCTGGGGGACCGTCTGGGGGCCTCTGGGAGCCTCGTTTGGGCTTCTGGAGAGGGCCTCCTGGGTCCTTCTGGGGGGTTCGTGGGCTTCTGCTGGTGGTCTCGGGAGCTCTTGGGGCGGTGGGCTGGAAACGTCGGCTGAAGTTGTCCCTCTTTGGCCTTCCTTGCGGCCCGGTTGCGGCCCTCTTGGGCCTGCAAGTGGCCCTATGGGGCCGTTTTGGGGCTTCGTCAGGGGTCTCTTGGGCCGTCTTTGAGCAGTTTTGGAGGCTTCTTGAGCCGTCTGGCGCGCTGTTGACAAGAAGCGAATCTGCTGAACGTATACGTTTTCCCAGGGGGAGTTGACGATTTGTGCTTCTTGGGGTCCTCTTGGAGCCCTCTTGGGGCGTCTCGGAGGCTTCTTGGGCACGCCTCGGCATCTTTTCCGAACGCAGCGTGAACGAGAGCAGGTGCCATCTTGGGCAACTTGGAGGCCACGAAGTGTAGATTTCGAGGCTCCTGAGGCCTCGGGGGCGCTTTGACGAGCTCGAAGACCCCCCCCCCTTAAACTAGATTTTAGGTCCTGGGGGAGGGGGGAGGGGGGAGGGGGACAGCCAAATGTCTCACACGGATTTTCACCCCCGACAATCGGGGGTCGATGGATCTATCGATCCATCAATATTTTGATTCTCTGACCGTCGCTGTACTCATGCAGAGTCCCGAGTAGGACCTCTTCGGGGTCTCTTGAGGCCGTTTTCAAGCCGTCTTAGGGGGTTTCTTGGGCCGTCTTGGGGCCCTGTGGGACCGTTCTTCCTCATGACGACATTGGGGGCCTCTTAGGGCTGTTATGCGGCGGTCTGGGGGGCCAGTCGAGCTGTCGTGGGGCCCAATGGGCCGACTGGAGCCCCTCCGGCGTGCCCTCTTGCAGCCTTTTTTGGCCGTCTTGGGCTCCTCTTGGGTCGACCTGGGCTCGTCTCGGGGCCCCCTCGGGCGCCTATGGGGCTATCCTGGAACGATCCTGGGGGCCTCTTCGGCAGTGTCGGGCGCCCCGGGGACCGTGAAGCCGAGCAAGCGAAAATTGCACAGAGAACTCCAGGAGCACCTGTATGTGTGCCTCCCTGTGGCCTCACGGGGGTCGTCCTCAAGCTCCCCTCTTGGGCCACCCGTTGGGCCGGCGA
>CAUYUJ010012014.1:230000-232500 GCA_963575745.1 Prorocentrum cordatum | reverse complement strand
ATTCCGATTCGACTTGGATTCCGATGTGGATTCCGATCTCTCAATGAGGCATTACTACTCTGCCGATTTCCGCCGATTCGACTTATCGATTCGATTCTTGGCCCTCCTGCACTTCTGAGAGACTCCCCGGCGCAATCGCAGCCCCCGTCAGCCCCCGAAGAGTCTAGCAACAGGACCAGTTCGTTCGGGGTACGGGGACCGCCGCCATGTCAGAATATGGCATGGCCTCCACGGGGTACCACCGCATCCCGATTTAGGGCACCATGGTTGTCCACATTCCTCGCCACTGCGCATCGGTACCGCGAAGTACTGAGCCACGCGTCGCATCGCCGCAAATCTTTCGGAATGCCGATGCGGGCTCACCATCGGTACTTTTCATCATAATCGTCGAAATGTGTCGTCCTCCTTGTTTGTTAGTGAGACCTTGGTCGTGTTCAAAGTGCCGTTGATGCGTTTACCTTGCTCGCAATGATGGTTTCTGCACTTGGCCAGGCGGAGCAGTGTCAAGTCGTGATGAGGTCCTCTCTTCATCAGCGGCAGCATTGGCTTGATAACCGAATGCTGTAAAAGGAAGGCGGCTGGTTAGCCGTTTTCCTTTTCACCTTTGAATTGTTGCGTGGATTGTGGGTCGCAAGCAGGGCTCTGCGCTCGCGCCATCAATCTTGACGATTCGTGGAGAGACCCCCGGAGAGCGCCTGCGCGCGCGAGGTGAGACAACTTCTAGGAGATCCCCCAGCGCGGTCGCAGCCCCGCCCGCCCCCCTAGGGTCCCAGCAACAGGACCAGTGCGTTGTGGCCTGCGGTTTGGGGAATGCCCCCCGGCAAACGATGATATGGCCAGAGCGGGACACCACATAACCCTTACGTAGAATACAGTGGTGGCCAACATCCTGGGCCACTGCGCAGCATTCCCGCGGAGTCCTGGACCCCGCATCGCATCGCCGCAAAATTTTTCGGCACGCCGACGAAGGCCCACAGTCGACCCGCTTCGTCATCATCATCGCCGGCATTTGCCAACCTCGCTGTTGTTCCATTACCGTAAGACTTTGCCGTAAGACCTTAGTCAACTGCATCTTGCCGTTGCCGCGCTTTCCGTGCCCGCGAGGAAGGCGTCTGCAGCTGGCTTAGGAAAGCGTTGTCAATTCTTATCGCGCGGCACTTTCATTCGTTATTCTGTTGTCCAAGGCAAATGTGTGCTTATTGCTGCAAGGGTCAATTCTTGACGCTCTGGTATCCCCACCAACCCATCCGGCAACGACGCCCATTCGAACTGCAGTGATCAGGGACATGTGGGAGCACGCCGCGGAACAAACAAGAGCGGCAGTCGTCAGGTCGAACGTCAGGACCAGCTTGAACAGGCCCATGAGTCAAATCATGCGAGCGTTTGCGAACCTTTCGATGTGGAAGTTCGTGGGCACCTTACTCTGGCCGAAATGGAGCCATTCGGGAGGCACTCGGGGCTCTCTTGTGGTGCCCTCCTGGGGCTCTCTTGGAGCCGTCTTGGGGGCGTGTCGAGCCCTCTCTCTGGGCACTCGAACGAGAGGCGGCGTGAATTGGCCTCTTGAACGTGGAGGCCCTCGAACCTGCAGGCCTGAAAAAGGGCCGCCTGCGCCGAGTCGATGGGGTCCGAGCATCTGCAGCGCCCCAGCTGCATCGAGCCGGGCGAGGTCCTCGGGAAGGTCCGGGGGCCACCTGCCGCTCAGCTGACGGGGCCCCTGGAGGACACGTGGAGGCCTTCGAACGAAACGAACGAACGGACGGACGAACGAACGACGAACGACGACGACGAACGAAACGAACAAACGGACGGACGGACGAACAGTCGAACGAAGGGACGGACGGACGGACGAACGAACGAAGAACGAACGAACGAACGCGGAGGCCCTCGAACAAAACGACGAACTAACGAACGACGAACGAACGAACCAACGCGGAGGCCCTCGAACGGACGGACGGACGAACGAACGAACGAACGACGAACGAACGAACGAACGCGGAGGCCCTCGAACAAAACGACGGCGGCGCAAGGCCCCTCGTAGGGGCGCCTCTGGGGCGCTGCTGCGGCCGTTTGGGGGCCCCCAGGGGCCCCTCTCGGAGCCATCTTGGAGCCATCTTGTGGCAGGGCCGGACCTAAACGCTGTTTTGCTGGACCTCGGCTGTGTCTTGTTTTTCGCCATGGCAGGGAGATGCAGGAAAACAGGTCGAGCAAAGCGAACAACACAACGAACGCAGAAGGAAGGACAACGTTTAGGTTCAGCCCTGCCTTGAGGCCTATGGAAGCAGCGCTCGCGGCCTCGCACTGGCTCGTCGTGGGCCGCCCTGGAGCCGGGCGGATCTTGCAACGCCGCCCCGCCCCCCCCCACCGGAGCGTGCACCTCCCCACTCCACTGCCCTGCCTCCCTGGCAGGAGGTCGGGCGTGTCCCTGTACAGCAGGAATATTCAAAACGAGTCCCCCAAAAACCGTCTGGGGACGATGTTTTAAACAATTTGTGAATCTTGT
>CAUYUJ010012014.1:210000-225000 GCA_963575745.1 Prorocentrum cordatum | reverse complement strand
CTGTCCTCGCCGCGCGAGGACGGGGTGCGCGACGCGGCTCTGCCGGCGGTGGACCCGAAGCTGTTCTTCAGCCTGCTCTTCTCGGGGGCGGCCAGAGATAGGGGGGTGACGACTGAGGGGGGGGGATATCATGGCGGGGGTCAAGATATCTTCCCAGATGTCATGGCACCCCTTCTTATTTCAGTGCGTCCCCTGCCCCCCCCCCCCCCCCCCCCCCCGGGGCCGCGCACGTGCCGCCGGCCACGATTTGCGGCCCCCCCCTCCTGGACGCCCCCCTCTTTGGTCGCCCCCGAGCTTCGGCTCGGAGCAGTTCGACAAGTGCCTCCCCTGGCGCAGGGACAGGAGGGTCTGTGGCATCGCTCCGACGTGTGCATTTTTGTTCGCGGCGAGGGCCATCGAGGAGCATCTTCCTCGAGCACAAAAATTAGCCCCGAACCCTTCTAACACGATGAAGGCGCGGCCTCACTGAGGTCCCCGTCTTCACATTGGGGATAATAGTGTTGGGCGGTTTGGTCTGATACATCTGCAGAAAAAAAAGGCCCCCTATCCCGAATGTTTCTGGCCCTCCTGATAGCAGCCCCCTCCGACAAGGGTTAGGGATCCTGTTTTGGGTTCATCACATCTGGACGGATCTGGTGGAAACATAGAAGTGCACGAACTCGAAAACTGCAAGTGGAGTGGCCGACCGAGCGATGTGGCGAGAGTCGGGTCGGACGAGCGGGGGCCCCGAGATGTCAGGCGTTATGATTTCTGTTGCTCCCCAAGCAGTGCTTGCGCGGAGGTGTTCTTGCCGCTGCTCCAAGGCATCGGGTCTGTCAGAGAAGGAAAAGCCATGCCGCTACCCCTCCATCGTGTTCGCCTTTTTGGGGCTTCCTGGGAGGCCCTCGTCGCCACAGCTGGATTCGTCTCGAAGTCTGGTCAGGGAGCACCCCGAGAGAGGTCTGCGGAGTAGCGGTTTTGGTACCTTTCGGTTTCCCCAGCCCGGGTGTCGGTCTGGTCGGGTGGCCTCTAGCTCGCCGTGGCGGCCACGCGCGGGCAGGCCATGAGGCGGGAAGGCAGGACGAGGACGAGGATGAGAGGGGGTGGGCTGCATGCTTCTCGGCGCTGGGCAGGGCCCCTGGGAGGAGGAGCAGTAGGGGAGGAGAGGGAGGAGGAGGAGGATGCAGGGAGGAGGAGGCGGGGAGGAGGATAGGGGACGACGGAACATGGCACGCTGCGGTCTGATCGGCTGTTGGAGGTCGCCTGAAGAGAGGGCCGCCGTCGCCACGGTGGGATCCGCCCCGGAGTCCTGGTCCGAGCGCGCCCAGGGAGCACTGCGCGGGGGGGGGGAGATTCCGAGCCTGTCGTTGAGTCGGGTCTGTCCCTCTACAGGAGGAATGAGCAAAAATAGTTTAAAACAAATCGTCAGGGGACGATGTTTCGACTAGTTTGTACTACTCGTGAGTGTTTTTGTTTGAAATCTGTTGTATTTTTCGCCCCGAATCTGCCTGTAGGGGGACGTGCCCGACCTACAGTATGGGTCTTGAAGAAGGAACCCTTTTCGTTGGGGAGGGGCTCGGTGTTCCTTAATTGTTCCACACCTTGCCCAATGTTTTCCTGAAGTTGTTGGTGGGAAGTCGAAGGTTAACTTATGAGAAAAAGGGGCTTCGTTCCTTATTCAGGGTTCCTGAGGTCAACGCCCCGACTGTAAGCCTGGAGACAGGTACATCGGCAAGCTGTTCCTGGCCACGCAGACGGACCGGATCTCGAAGGACCTTCACCGGAAGATGCGGGGCGCCGACCAGGGCGGCGCCGTCTCCACCCACCTCATGGGCACGTCTGTCGAGCGCCAGGTCGGCTGGTCGGCCGACGCCAGGAGTAAGGGGCCACGTGCGAACCCTACCCCTACCCCCCACGATTTCTGAGGTGGAGTGGGGGGGTCACTTCGCTCGGGAGCTCCCGAACGAAGTGAACCCCACCCTGCCCCTCAGAAATCGTTGGGGGTAGGGGTAGGTTTCGCACGTGGCCCCCTAAGGAGGGCGAAGCGGATCCGGCGGCAGCAGTTCGCCAGGGAGGTGCAGTGCGCCAGGCATCTGTGCGAGCGGCTCGAGAAGTGGGTCATCGGCCGTGGCCTCAGCAGCCGACGAACGCCGGCGCAGGCGCAGAGCAGCTCTTAGACTGTTCGGCTCGAACTCCTCGAAGATGCACTCTTGTCGATCCGTCGAGCTCGGTCCTGAAGAGGAAGAGTGGCATTGGGTTTTGCAGAACCTGTCCTGAGCTTTGAGAGGGTGCAGCGTGCACAGCTCAGATTCGTCAGAGCCTCATCGGCGGCCTGACCGAGAGATCCAAACGGAGGCTTGCGGAGGCTCGATGGGGGGCAGCAGGAAGCAGGACCCTGGGAGAGGGGCCGGGACTTCTGGGGCGGCGCCCTACAGAGTGCAGATCGTCGCACGTCTGGCGACCAGCTCCTCATCCCGAGCTCTTGTGTTGACGACCCCGGCGCCCCTGGGAGGGCCCAGGGGCGCGACGGCGGCGACCACTTTTCAGCACCCTCTTTCGACAGAGCGCAAGCATGGATCCAGGCGCGTGGAGCAGCGACGGGTCCCGCTTCCATGCCAGCTCGGCGCGCGTCGTCGCCAGACGAGGCGGCGTTGGCCTCATGTGTCAGGGGTACTCCTCCCGATTGGTGGATCTGGCGCCCACGCACCAGATCCACGGCTCACTGCTGCATGCTGGCGTGCGCCCGACCGTTTCCTCTAGGACCCGCTTCTCGCAGGCGATTCGTCGACCCTTCTCCCCGAGCTCCGCCCACAAAAATGGGCCGCTAGGAACAGGGTGGGAGCTCGGGGATTCACCTCTGGTGGGGGCTCTTCGGACGCCCCCCTGGCGAAGATGGACGGCCCCGCTCGTATACATATATGTGTATATATATATATATATACATTCATATCCCCGAGATCGGCCTCAAATTCCTGGTCCGTTCGAAAACCTACGAAGTCGGGGAATGAGGTCGCCATACCTCCCGTGAGTTTCCTTCGTGCCAACCTCGGCCTATGAATCCTACGACAGACCTATGACAGACCCAGGACAGGGTCCTTGGGCGGCTTCTGGGCCGCTCGCGTCGGGCCTGTTTTGGGGGGGGAGTTCCTCGTTGCTGTCGTCAGTTCCTCGCGGGCCCTGTCGCCACAGCAGGAGCTGAAGCGTGCGATCGACTCGCCCGAATCGACCCCCTTCCCAGGAAGGAAGCGGGGGTCCCAGGAAGGGCAGGAATCAGGGATCGACCCCCCTCCCCGGGAAGGCAGAAGGGGCCCCGAAGGCATCCTCCCCAGGGATCGACCCCCCCTCCCCGGGAAGGAACACTGGGAGTCCCCCCGCAGGAGCCGGGCCCGGGGCCCGGCGTGGGCTCCCCGGGCCCGGCCCCTCGCCCCGAGCAGTGTCTTCTATAGACGGCCCCAGGCGCCCCGCGGAGAGCCCCGCGGGGTCTGCACCCCTTCCCCAAGGGACCCTGCGGGACCCCCTCGCCCTGCGAAGAACAGCAGAAAAAGTCCACGGGATGTGTTTCCCCATGTCCCGCCTCACGGGGCCCCTTGCCGGGCCTCCGGAGCGTCAAAAAAAACGCTTCAGGATGAAAAAAAGCGGTCCGGGGAAATGGGTCCGGACCTCTCAGGAGTCGCCCCATGAAAGGTCATGACGTCGGGGGTCTGGGACGGGTTTCTCATCCTGAGTCGTTTCTTGAGGGTCCCGAGGCCGAGAAAGGTCCCTGGACGCTCAAAGTAGCGAACAAAACTAGAAGCCTCCCAGATGGGGTCCGAGTAGATGGGGTTGGAGGATCGCGCCGCATCGCCAATGCATCGCCGATGCACCGGTGATGCATCGCCGATGCATCGGCAACGTCGGCGGCGTATCGCCGCTGTCGGCGTCGAGAAAATCGGGCTCCGAGTTGAGCCGCGTCGGCGGTGCATCGGCGATGTGGCGCGACCCTCCAGCCCCACCTGCTCCGACGCCATCTGGGAGGCCTCCTCCTCCTTCTCCTCCTTCTCCTCCTCATCCTCCTCCTCCTCCCTCCTCCTCCTCCTCCTCCTCCTTCTCCTCTCCTCCTCCTCCTCCTTCTCCTCCTCTCTCCTCCTCCTCCTCCGCCTCCTCCTCCGCCTCCTCCTCCTCCTCCTCCTCCTCCTCCTCCTCCTCCCCCTCCTCCTCTTCCTCCTCCCCCTCCTCTTCCTCCCCCCCGTTATGGTTGTTTCACGGCGCGAGGGGAGGCGAGATGGAGCGGAGAGCCGTCGCCGCCCGGCCCTTGCAGGGAGGCGGCGGCCCTTGCGGGGAGGAGGCGAACGCACGGGGAGGGGCGCTCGGGTTCCCTGGCGGCCAGCAGGCGGACGGGGGAGGCGGAGGAGGAGAGGGAGGAGGAGGACCAGTGTAAACCCAAGAGCCATCAACGATGTTGGAATTAGCCCTCCCCCCCAGCTCCCTCTTCACAGGCCCCTACAACGGACCATTTCCATGGAGGGAACCTCCTCGTTGGAAGACAACCTTTTAAAGACCCCGAAGCATGCCAAAACATTGTTCGCGGGATTTCAACGCCACGGATCAACCTGACTGCTGAGTCCTGACAATCCGGAATACCAGAACGCCATTTCTGTTGGACAAAACCGCGAATCAACATAACTGTTGCGCCCGCAAAATACTGACTCCTTGCAAAAAGCAAGTCGTGGTACGCTCATTGTGCCACATGTTGAAAAGCCACCGCCCGCAGTCCGTGAAGCTGTTGCTAATGTTTTCATGAATGTGCGCGGCGCTAAGGCGAGGGCCACGTGTTGAAAACGACCCGCCCTCAATCCGGGAAGCTCTTGCAAATGTTTAAAACGAGTGTGCGCGGTGCCAAGGTGAGAGTCGCATGTTGAAAACCACCCGCCCTCAATCCGTGAAGCTCTTACACACGATCACAGTGAATACGCGCGGTGCTTCGGCGAGAGACACATTTTCATATCGACCCGCCCTCAATCCGTGACATGCTGCGATTTGTTCAAAACCATTGTGCGCGGCGCTAAGGCGAAGGCCACATGTTGAAAAGGAACCGCGCTCAGTCCGTGAAACTCTTGCAAAGTTAAAAGCGAATGTGCGCGGCGCTAAGGCGAGAGCCACACTTTGAAAACAACCCGCGGTCCATACGTGAAACTGCTTCCATCTTTTAAGTTTCAGAATCCTAACTGGCGAAGGAGAAATTATTGAATCGCTTCGCTCATTCCGCCGGCCCGTGATATGGCATCGTTGGTTTTTGTCTGTGTGTTCGTTGCCCATGTTGCGCTCTTGGGGGCGGGTGTCGTTCGGACGCGTTGCGTGGGGAGTTTTGATGGTGAAGCAGTTCCCTGGGGGTCGTCTCTCGATGGGGCGAAATAGAGTCGTCGTCAAGATGCTTCTTTGGGGGGCCTCTTGGGGTCTGTTGAGAGGCCGTTCGGGGGCGCCTGGGAGACATGTTTGAAAGCACTTCTTTTGGGCCTCCTGGGAGTCTCCTGGGGCCTCTTGGCGACATCTTGGGGCCTCTTGGAGGCCTCTTGGGGCCTCTTTGGGACCTCCTGGGCGCCTTCTGGGACGGAGGGCTCCATTTTTGAGTTCTCGGTATCCCTCCTGAGTCCCTCTTGGGCCCGTCTTGGGGCCTCTTGGTCCGTCTTGGGCGGCACTTGGGCCGTCTTGAGGGCTCTCTTGGGTCGTTTCGGCGCCGTCTTGGGAGCTTCGTGGGCCGTCTTGGAGCGGTCTTGGGGGCCTCTTGGGCCGTCTTGGAGCGTCCGGAAGCCGAAAAAGCCAGAACACAAAAAACATCGAAAAAACCAATGACAATCAACGATTTTGGCCTCTTGGGGCTCTCTTCGGAGGCCTCTTGGAAGGCTCTTGGGGCGTCTTGGAGGCCTCTTGGGCTGTCTTGGGGGCCTTTTGGGCCGTCTTGGGGTCATCTTCGGCGTCTTCGAGCGCTCTTTGGGCGTCTCGGGGGCCTCTTGGGCAGTCTTGGGGGCCTCTTGGGGCACTCTGAGCGCGCTCTGGGGAGCCTGAGAGGCCGCACCCAGAAGGAAAACCATCTCTGAGTAGACTTGGTCGGGCGGCGGTCGGGCGGCGACCGGGCGTTGGTGGGGGTACTTTTCGCCGGGGGACCCCCAGGGGCCGCCCCGCGCGCGCGAACTAGAAATATTGTTAATACTGTTAACCAGTTACCGGAGATCTTAGCACGCCCTGGCCCGTTGGGCCGGCGAATTTATAAGGAAGGGGGATTGTGGTGGAGGAGGGGAGGAGGAGGAGGCGGATGAGAAGGAGGAGAGGGAGGAGGAGGACCAGTGTAAACCCAAGAGTCATCAACGATGTTGGAATTAGCCCTCCCCCCCAGCTCCCTCTTCATAGGCCCCTACAACGGACCATTTCCATGGAGGGAAATGCCTCGTTTGAGGACAACCTTTTAAAGACCTTGGAGCATGCCGAAACATTGATCTCGAGATTTCCACGCCACGGATCAACTTCACTGCTGCGTCATGACGGTCTGGAAGCGTGCCAGAAGCCATTTGTGGGATTTCAACACAGCGAACCAAGATACCCGAATAATTTTGAATCTTTCAACAACACAATTTCCGGTGCGTCGGTCATGGCAATCCGTGAAACTCGTGCAAGTGTGTAAAACGGATGTGCGCAGCGCCAAGGCCACATTTTGAAAACCACCTGCGCTCAATATGTGAAACTCTTGCGAATGTTTAAGCATACATGTGCGCGGCGCTGGGGCGAGAGCCACATTTTGAATACCACCCGCCCTCAATCCGTGAAACCCTTGCAAAGTTTTCAAACGAATGCGCGCGGCGCTGAGGCGAGAGCCACATGTTGAAAACGACCCGCCCTCAATCCGGGAAGCTCTTGCAAATGTTTAAAACGAATGTGCGTGGCGCTCAGGCGAGAGCCACATTTTGAAAATGATCCGCCGTTAATCCGTAATATTCTTGCAAAGGTTTAAAACGAATGTGCCGGGCGCTAAGGCGAAAGCCCCATGTTGAAAACGACCCGCCCTCAACCCGTGAAACCCTTGCAATGTTTCAAATATTTGCGCGCGTCGCTAAGGCGAGAGCCACATTCTGCAAACCACCCGCCCTCCATATTTGAATCAGTTGTCAGTTTTTACGTTTCAGTGTTAGGAAGTTTGTAGTTTTACTAAGACATATGACTACATCAAAATATAATCAGACGGTTTGGGTGATGACCCGAAATCCTGCAGTCCTTTGTTGCTCAAGAAAAAGAGCATCCCTCCTTCCCCCTCTCTCCGCGACGGGGGTAGGGGAGCGCGTGCATTCAGGGTCATCAGTGGTGAGGAAGTCTCAGGCGAAACGCCCGGCCCGCCCTGAAAACTGGCCTCGGGGTAGACAGGGAGAACATATTTATGGAGGAGGGGGTGGAGGAGGAGGGGAGGAGGAGGAGGAGGAGGAGGGGCTGCCGCAGAGGCCGTGACGAGGCGGGCTTCCTGGCGCAAGCCTCCCGGGAGGCCGCCGCCCTGGCCCGCGCGTCCCTCGGCGGGCGCCTGCTGCGCACCATCGGCGCCGTCTACGAGCGTTGCGCCGAGAGGCCGCCGCCCGGCCGCCGCCGCCGAGAGGTCGTTGGCCGTCCTCTCGAGAAGGAGGAGGAGGAGAAGGAGGAGGAGGAGGAGGAGGAGGAGGAGGAGAAGGAGGACGAGGACGAGGAGGAGGAGAAGGAGGAGGAGGAGGAGGAAGAGGAGGAGGATGAGGAGGAGGGGGCAGGAGGAGCAGGAGAAGACGGAGGAGGAGTAGGAGAGGGTAGGAGGAGGAGGAGGAGGAGAGGAGGAGGAGGAGGAGGAGGAGAGGAGGAGGAGGAGGAGGAGGAGGAGGAGGAGGAGGAGGAGGAGGAGGGAGAGGAGGAGGATGATAAGGAGGAGAAGGAGGAGGAGGCCTCCCAGATGGGGTCGTAGTAGATGGGGTCGGAGGATCGCGTCGCATCGCCGATGCATCGCCGATACGGCTCGATGTGGGCCTAGGTTTGCTTCTCGACGACGTCGCCGATGCACCGCCGACGTCGGCGATGCGGCGCGGGCCTCGGACCTCATCTAGTCCGACCCCATGTAGGAAGCCTCTATCCTCTTCCCCAGGCCGTTGACGAGATAACGAGATACATGTTTTTGTCCGCAATCTTCTGAGTTCTGAGGAGGACAAGGTACCCATGCCGCTGCCCTTTGCCTCGCGTTCCCCTTGTTGGGCCTCCTGGGCGGCACTCGTCGCCACGCCTGGCTTCGTGGTCAGAGCGCGTCCAGGGAGAGGCCCGGGGAGTAGTGGTAGCGTTACCTCTTGGTTCCCCCAGAGATACATGTTTCTTTCCACCAGATCCGAAGTAGTGGGGCACGATTATTGTTGGGGCGCCTCTGCCTCCTCACCCGCCTCCAGCCTCCCCATCACATTCGGACAGCTCATGCTCGGACTCACGCACACACACACACACATACACATACACACATACACACATACACACATACACCCCTACACACAAACCACAAACCACACACCACACACCACACGCCACACACCACACACCACGCATCACGTACCACACACACACACACACACACACTCAGACTCACGCGCACTCACATCCACTCAGATGGCCCCACCTCGTGGCCGCTGCGAGGGACAGTGATGTCGAAGCGATGCGGGAGCAGAGCGGGCTTTGGAGGCGCACGGCTCCCAAGGCCGAGCCTGACCGTAGGCAGCATGGGGCCGCCCCGCCGCGCTGCAGCAGAGCACGACAGACCCGACGCGGTGGGGTCACCCGACGCAGGGAGGCCCAGGCGGCGGTTGGCAATGGTGGGCCTGTTTCCCACCGCCACCACCAGAAGTTGGAGGGGGGAAGGAGCTGGAGGATGAAGCGGATGAGGAGGAGGAGGAGGAGGAGGAGGAGGAGCAGGAGGAGGAGGAGCAGGAGGAGCTCCTCCCCCTCCTACTTTTGGCGGCGGCGGTGGGGAACAAGCACAAGGCACGACAGCAAGGCCTGGGGAGTGCTCGCCGAGCACGTGCCCGCGGCGGGCAGGCGGCACGCGGCGGGAGCGGAGCCCGGTGGGAGCCCTCGAGAGCCCGGGGGCCACGGCAGCAGCGCGCGTGCGGAGGCGGCAGCCGAGGAGCGCCGCCGGTGCCTTGGCATCGCTCGGACGTTTGCAGTTGTCTCTCGGTGAGGACCATCGAGGAGCGGGAATAAAAAAACACAAAACAAGAGCCGAAACCGAATAAAAACACAGGGAATGGACGTCCGAGCGATGGCCAGGTGCGGTCACCTGGCGCGTGAGCTCCCAGGTGCGCCCAGGGCGGGCTGCGCTCCGCAGCAGGAGCCGTGCGAGGGAGCCAGTGATCTAGGCCTGCTGGATGGGGTCCGAGCAGGCGGGGTCGGAGGGCCGCGCCGCATCGTCGATGCGGCGCCGAGGCGGCCGGATGTGGGGCCAGATTCGCTTCACGTCGACGTCGCCGATGCAGCGCCGATGTCGACGAGGCAGTGGCGATGCGGCGCGATCCTCCGACCCCACCTGCTCGGAGCCCATCAAAAGGGGGCCTCTAGGTGAGGAGGCGCGCGCCAGACCCAGAGGCGGCAGACTGCGCCGACACGCGGGAGCGACGGGGGGCCAGTGGGTCAGCAGGCGCCACGCCGTGGTATAGCACGAGCCGCGAAGACCAGGAGGAGGGCCAGGGCCAGCAGGGGCCAGCAGGGCCAGGGCCGTGGAGCCCAGGAGGAGGCCGCGGGCCCCCCCGCAGGCCTTCACGTGTCTAGCCATGCGAACAGGGCGCCCCGCCTCTGAGGGCGGGGAGGAGCTGCATCGACTCAACTGGTCCGGCGGCCCCGGCCGGGCCCGCAGCCGCGCCTCCAGAGCGGCGCGCCAGGCCTCTGCGCCACCGCCGGCGCGCGCCGCTGGCGTGAGCAGGTTCCGAGGTTCTGAGACCGGAAGGCCAGTTTCGGGCGGGTGGTAGCGGGGGGTGGCCCAAATGGGGGGGTGAAGAAAGGGCCCCCTACGGGGCCCCAGCTGGTGCCCCAAAGGGGCCCTGCAGCCCCTTTACGGCGTGTTCTTTGCCCCCCACTGGGATCAGCCCCCGCTACCACCCGCTCGACAGTTGAGGAGGTGGAGCGGCCGTTGGGTGCCAACGCTGGCGGGGGCAGAGGGCTCGGACGCAGACGACGTCTGGGTGCGCTGGTGCGTGCCCTACGCCCAGGCAAGGCTGCGGCTGAGGGGGGCGCGTGGCGTCCTCCAGAGGAGCCGAAGGATTTCGCGCGGGCGGCGGAATAGGAGGATGAGGAGGAGGAGGAGGAGGAGGAGGAGGAGGAGGAAGGAGCAGGAGGAGGAGGGAGGAGGAGAAGGAGACCTACATCTCCATCCTCCTCCCGGGGATTCCCGAGGGGGGCAGGGGGGCGGCTGCGGTGAGAGGAGCGGCGCCGCGCGGAGGTACTTCGAAGGCCTGCGCGGCTCCGCGATGGACGCCCAGCTCGCCTCGTGGCAGGACCTCGCTTGGAGGAGTGAAGGAGTGAGGAGGTGGAGAAGGAGGAGGAGGAGGAGGAGGAGGAGGAGACGCAGGAGGAGGAGACGCAGGAGGAGGACGAGGAGGAGGAGGAGGACGAGGAGACGCAGGAGGAGGAGACGCAGGAGGAGGAGGAGGAGGAGGAGGAGGAGGAGGAGGAGGAGGAGGAGACGCAGGAGGAGGAAGAGGAGGAGGAGGAGGAGGAGGAGGAGGAGGAGACTCAGCCACTCTCGCGTCGTAAAGCGATCACGACGCACGCGTTTTGGCAATTCTCTGCCCCTGAGGGTCGCTAGTGGTCCTCAGAACAGTTTCCACACGATGTAGGGCAGTCCCAGGGAAGCGGTCGGGACTTCCAGGGCCCCGCGATGACAAGACTCAGCACCGCATGCTTGGGGAGGAGAAGACGGAGGAGGAGGGTGAGGAGGAGGGGGAGGAGGAGACGCAGGAGGAGGAGACGCAGGAGGAGGAGGAGGAGGAGGAGGAGGAGGAGGAGGAGGAGGAGGAGGGAGGAGGGGACGCAGGAGGAGGAGGAGGAGGAGGAGGAGGAGGAGACGGAGGAGGAGTTGGAGGAGGAGGAGGGAGAGAAGAAGGAGGGGAGGCTTTTGAGTGTTGAGCTCGTCGTGGGTGGGAAGCGTGTATATACTTCCACGGCCTCTGGTCTTCGATTCTCACGCGTTCGCCCCCGATTCCCCCTGTCCCCGATTCATCTCTTACCCTCTCCTCTTCCTCCTCCGCGTCCTCGTTTCTCGTAGTCTCTCTCTCTCTATATATATATATATATATCCCTCTCCCTCTATCTATATATATATTTGTATATATACACCTGTCTATCTATCTATGTATAGCCCTCTCCCGCTCCTGATGTATCTCCTCTGCGCTCCTGATGTATCTCCTCTGGGTTTTTCTCCATGTATCGGCTTCGGCTTGACTCTCTTCCTTTCTCCATGAATACATGATGTGAATAAAACTCACAACTCTCTCTCTCTCTCTCTCTCTCTCTCTAGAAATATGTATGCATGTACATATGAGGCGTTCCAAAAACAGGGCCTTGCCTTCGAAGATCGAGGTTGTTGGCATCTCTTCCTCGGCGGAAGTCGGCGGAAGGTCGGCGGAAGTAAGACGAGGCCTCCTCCGCCGGAGGTAGCCAGCGGTGCAGGAAAAAATGCGACCCCAAGAAATGACGACATGCAATGCGCCATATGTTCCGTCCCCCTATATACAAGCATCTACGCGTCCGTATTATATGTAGATATATGTGCTGCTGTGTCTCGCATTCTCTCTCTCTCTCTCTCGTCTTGTGTTCTTCATGTTGTTGTTTCCTTTTTTTATGGGGGTATGTCCGTATTTCTTTATGTATTCCGTTCGCCCCCTCTCGCTGTATATATATATATATATATATATATATACATGTCTACTTCTGTATTCTATATGTATACGTTTGTGTTGCTGGGTGTGTGTGTGTGTGTGTATGTGCAGGTCTCCCTCTCTCTCTCTCTCTCTCTTAAAGTGCTTGTGATTCTCGCCAGCCCCGTCGGATCACCTCAGGCATACAACCTTCCTGTGGCTGCTTCCGTCTATACCCACGGCCCCACTGTTTGAAAGCCTCGGCGCCTCATGCGGAGCGTATCAACGGGATCGCGCTTCCGTACCACCCAGACCTTCAGGCATCAACCCTAAGAAGTGTTTAAGAAACCCTTCCCCGCTTCCCCTTCCGGCTTAAGGACAAAACTTCCGCAATGGGAAGCGTTATCCTACACCGGAAGGATGGTGTGGCTATCGCCTCAGCGCCGCGCGCATTCGCTTCGAAAATTTGCAAGGGCTTCGCGGATGGAGGGCCACTCGCTGTTCTCGCCTCAGCGCCGCGCACATTCGATTCAAAAAATTGCAAGAGCTTCGCGGACTGAGGGCGGCTCGTTTTCAAAATGTGGCTCTCGCGTCCGCGCCGCGCACATTCGATCTGAAGACTTTCAAGAGATTCACGGGTGGAGGGCGGCCGTTTTTTCAAAATGTTGTTCTCGCCACAGCGCCGCGCACATTCATTTGAAAAAAATGCTAAAGCTTCACGGAGGGCGGCTCGTTTTCAAAATGTTGTTCTCGACTGAGCGCCGCGCACATTCGTTGCACAAGCGCTGCAAGAGCTTCACGGGTTGAGGGCGGCTCGTTCTCAAAATGTCGTTCTCGCGTCGGCGCCGCGAATTTTCGTTTGAAGCAACGTTGCCAGAGTTCCACGGATTTGGGACGGCTCGTTTTCAAAATGTCGTTTTCGCTTCATCGCCGCGCACTTTCTGTCTTGAAACTTGCAAGAGCTTCACGGATGGAGGGTGGCTCGTTTTCAAAAATGTGGTTCTCGCATCAGCGTCGCGCGCATTCATTTGAAACACTTGTTTAAGCTTCACGGAGGGCGGTTCGTCTTGCAAAATGTAGTTTTCGCTTCAGCGCCGCGCGCATTCGTTATGAGAGCGTTTGAATCGTTTTACGGATTGGGGGCGGATCGTTTTCAGCATGTTGTTTTCGCTTCAGCGCCGCGCGCATTCGTTTCGAAAACGCTGCAAAAGCTTTACGAATGGAGGGCGGCTCTGTTTCAAAATGTGGTTATCGCGTCAGCGCCGCGCATGTTCAAGTTGAAAACGTTGCAAAAGCTTCATGGGTGGAGGGCGGCTTGTTTTCACCATCTAACTCTCGCCTAAGCGCCGCGCACATTCATTTGAAAAAAATGCTAAAGCTTCACGGAGGGCGGCTCGTTTTCAAAATGTTGTTCTCGACTGAGCGCCGCGCACATTCGTTTCCAACGTTTGCAAGATCTTGACGGCTGGAGGGCGGCTCTGTTTCAAATTGTGGTTCTCGCTTCAGCGCCGCGCACGCTCGTTCTGAAAACCTTGCAAGAACTTCACGGATGGAGGGCGGCTTGTTTCCAAGATCGAGCTCTCGCTTCAGCGCCGCACGCATTCGTTTTGAAAACGTTGCAGAGGTTTCTCGTTATCAATCTCGCCTCAGCGCCGCGCACATTCGTTTGACAAGCGTTGCCAGAACTTCACGGATGAGGGAGGTTCGTTTTCAAAATCTAGTTCTCGCCCCAGCGCCGCTTAAGCCCTATGACCCCAGATGAGCTCGATGAGTCCCTTGTGCCTCATAAACCTTACAAGCTCTATGAGCTCCATGAGCCCTATGAGCCACACGAGCCGCATGAGCCTTCTGAACCCTATGAATCTTATGAGCCCTGTGAGCCGCATGAGCCCTATAAGGCCTTGTGAGCCCGATGGTCTTTTGTATATTTTGTCCCCAATGTAGAGGTCGCCATGTTGGCATGGAAACTGAAGTGAGCCCGTAGTGGTGACCACTTAGATTTCGGGTGATCCGCCCACGCGTGGGTCACCCGATCGCGCCCACACGCGCGTGCGGAGGCGCGCGCGGGAATTTTTTTTTTAGTTGTCCGCAATGGAAAAGTAGCCATGTTGGTTTGGGAATTAAAGTGAAACCTTAACGGTGACCAGCCCGATTTCGGGTGACCGCCCGCGCGTGGGTCACCCGATCGCGCTCACGCGCCAGCGCGGAAACGCGCATGGGGAATTCTCGAATGCCCACAATGAGAAAGTAGACAGGCCAGCTTGGAAACTGAAGTGAACCACTAACGGTGACCAACCGGATTTCGGGTGACCCGCCCGCGCGTGGGTCACCCGATGGCGTGCGCGCGGACGCGCGCGTGGCGTGCTCTGAAGTGCCCAGAATGGGAAATTCTCCATGTTGGCCTTTGAAAGTAAAGTGTACTCGTGACGGTGACCAATCGGATCTCGGGCGACCCACCCACGCGTGGGTCACCCGATTGTGTTCGCGCGCGCGCGGACGCGCGCGTGGGAAGTTCTACATTTGCATACAATGGGAAAGTCGACATGTTTTCCTGGCCTAAACTGAAGTGAACCACTTACGGTGACCAACCGGATTCTGGGTGACCGCCCGCGCGGGGCCACCCGATCGCGCTCGCGCGCGCGTGCGCGCACACGCGCGTAGGGATTTCTTCGTTTGTCCGCAATGTTGGCCCGGAACTAAAGTGAACCAACCCTTACTGGTGACCAACCGGATTTCGGGTGTTCCGCCCGCGCGTGGGTCACCCGACTGCGCGCGCGCGCGGACGCGCGCGTATGGAATTCCGTTGCTCACAAACAAATAGCAGTGTTGGCTTGGAACAGAAGTGGATCGTTTACGGTGACCAACCCGGATTTCGGGTGACCCGCACGCGCGTGGGTCACCCGATCGCGTGCGCGCGCGTGGGGAATTCTTTAGTGTCCAAAAAGCCCTAGTTGCCTGGAAAATGAAGGGAGTCCTTGACGGCGATCATCCGGATTTCGGGTGACCCGCACGCGCGTGGTCACACGATCGCGGTCGCGCGCGCGTGCGGAGGCGCGCGTGGGGAATTATTTCTGTAGTTGTACGCAATGGATGAATCGGCATTTGGGCTTGGAAACTGAATTGAACCCTGAACGGTGACCAACTGGATTTCGGG
>CAUYUJ010012014.1:165000-207500 GCA_963575745.1 Prorocentrum cordatum | reverse complement strand
TCTGACGACTTCTCGCGGTTGGGCATACTTCTTTTCGCGGTTCCACGGTGCTAAAGGTATCGTCCCGTGCGGGGTGGGCGCGATACCGGGGATCGGGAGGGCGTGCAGAACGGTTGCCATTGATAAGATCTTCTTGAGCGAGCCAGCGCTTAGAATTTCATTGCCTAGAATGCCAGGACTTGTGCACATTCAAGAAAATGCGCGCGTCGCTCAGGCGAGAGCCATATTTTGAAACCGAGCCGCTCTGAATCCGTGCAACTAGCGCAAATTGTTATAGCGGGTGCGCGCGGCGCTAAGGCGAAAACCATATGTTGAAACCGATCCACCCTCGATCCGTGAAGTTCGTGCACATTTTCAAAAACGAATGCGTGCGGCGCTAAGGCGAGAGCGAACTTTCTTGTACAACGGCTGCTTTCAACCCGTGAGACGCACACTTTTTTTTGAAGAAAGAGTGTGTGGGAGCGCTGGAGCGAGAGCTGGATGTTGAAATAGAGTCGCCCGCAATCCGCGAAACGCGTGCACATCTTTACAAACCAATGTGCGCGGCGCTATGGCGAGAGCTAGATGTTGTAACCCAACCGCCCTCAATCCGCGAAGGTCGCACACATTTGTCAAGCGGATGCGCGCGGCGCTGAGGCGAGAGCCGTTCTTTTGAATCCGAGCCGCCCTCAATCCGCGAAACTTGTACAATTGTTGTTCGCGAGTGTGCGCGACGCCATGGCGAGAGCGAGATTTTGAATCCGAGCCGCCCTCAATCCGTGAAATGCGTCAACGTTTTCGAAACGAATGTGCGCGGCACTGAGGCGAGAGTTAAATTTTGAAATCTAACCGCCTTCACCCCGCGAAGCTCGTGCACACTTATGAAAGCGATTGCGCCCGGCGCTGACGCGAGAATTAGATTTTGAGATCAGGCCGCCTTCATTCCGTGAATTTCGTGCACATTTTTAGACATGAGTGTGCGCGGCACTAACGCGAGAGCTATATTTTGAAACCGAGCCGCCCTCAATCCGCGAAGCTCGCACAAATGTTTCAAGCGAATGCGCACGGCGCTAAGGCGAGAGCTAGATTGACAAAAACGGCCACCTTCAATCCGTGAAACCCGTGCACAGTTTAAAATGCGAATGCGCGCGGCGCTGGGGCGAGAGCTAGATTTTGAAACCGGGCCGCCTTCAACCCGTGGAGCTCGTGCAATTTTTCTCAGTGAATGTGTGCGGCGCCAAGGCGAAAACTAGATGTTGGAAACGAGCCTGGGGTGGGCGGATGGTTGTTTTGTCTTTGCTGTTTTCATTGTGCTAAAAATATCATTCCGCGGAAATCACCCGCGGGAGTTTGTTTTATGCGGTTCTAAGGCAATGGGTCTGGGTTCTTAAACACTTCATAGGGCTAGATATCTAGACACGGTGGAGTGAGAAGAAAGACAAGGAGGAGGGAGAGGGGCGGGGAGGGGGAAGAGAAGGATGGAGTCGTTCGTTGTTTTTTTGGTGTTAGGCGTCATGGGCTTGAGGGGCGGGGAAGTGGGGCCTGGCTTTGTTCGGAAACTGGCGCGCCAGGGAACAATCGAGGCAGGGGATCGGGGGTGTTGCAGAAGTGGCTGTGCCCAGACCTCCGGCGTACAAAGGGCATCATACTCGACCTGGGCGTTCTTCAGGAGGAGAAGGAGGAGGAGGAGGGGGAGGAGGAGGGGGAGGAGGGAGGGGGAGAGGAGGAGGAGGAGGAGGGGAGGAGGAGGAGGAGGGAGGAGGAGAGGAGGAGGAGGAGGAGGAGGAGGAGGAGGAGGAGGAGGAGGAGAGAGGAGGAGAAGGAGGAGGAGGAGGAGGAGGGGGAGGAGGAGGAGGAATTGAGGAGGAGGAGGAGGGGGAGCAGGGGGAGGAGGAGGATGAGGGGAGGGGGAGGAGGAGGGCTTCTGTCCCCTGCAATCGATACGCCGCGTCGCGAAACCCAAGCGCGAAAGTCGGGATCGAGGGCTCCAGAGTTCGGTTGATTGTGAAGGCCCGTGCGTAGGTCTGGCTGGGTGGGTGCCTCCAGAGGCGTCCCGTGCGTCCCGCTGTCGTCTCGGCCCAGTGCTCTCCAGACAGCTCTCAGCATCGCTGGCGCTGATGGGCAAATTGTCCACCACCACTACCATATGTAGGACGGGGGAGAGGGGAGGATGAGGAGGTCCTCCTCCTCCTCCTCCTCCTCCTCCTCCTCCTCCTCCTCCTCCTCCTCCTCCTCTCCTCCTCTCTCTCTCTCTCTCTCTCTCTCTCTCTTTTTGTTTCTCTCTCTCTCTCTCTCTTTCCTACATCTGGTAGTGGTGGTGGAAAATGGGCCCATCAGGCTCAGCTGCTCACCCCCTGGTCACTTGGTCTGCGACGTGGCCACAACGTACCGCACGGGCTTCCGCGCGGCTGGCCCAGCGCTCCGCTCGGACGGTGCCCGAGAGTGGGTCCCCCCAGCTATTACCCTCGTGCCCCGGCGGCGGCAGGCGTCAGTCGAGCTCCTGCCGGCGTCCTGGTCATACAGTCGAGGCGATGAAATAAAGGGTTCCTTTGTCGGGGCGGCAAAGAGGGGGGGGGATGACTAGGGGGGGATATCATGGCGGGGGCCATGATATTTCCCCAGATTTCGTGGCGCCTCTTCTTATTTCACGACGTCCTTGGCCCCCCCGCTGGGCCGCGCACATGCCGCTGGTCATGATTTGCACCCCCCCCTCTTGGACACCCCCCTCTTGGCCGCTCCCGACTTTGGGCTCACGAGGGGCTCCGGTGTCTGGCCCGTTCCTCAGATCTGTACGTCGTGGAAGCTGCCGTTGGCCGAGGCTCGCCGTGGCCAGAAACGTCTGCTCGTCCCTGATTTAGCAATTCCCTTCTGGCAGCGCGATGACCCTACAGTCGGGGCGCTGAAGAAGGAACCCTTTTGGTTGGGGAGGGGCTCCGTGTTCCTTAATTGTTTCGCAGGTTTCCTTAGGTTGTCCTTATAGGTATTCGATGGGGAATCGAAGTTTAACTTATGGGCAAAAGGGGCCTCGTTCCTCATTCAGGGTTCCTTAGGTCAACGCCCCGACTGTATCCAATCCCCTTCGGGTCTCGAGCCCCGCGCGAGCTGGCCCTCCGAGGACAGCGGACACAGTCTCGGGGTGAAGCTGCAGGCCATGACCAGCGTCGCCCGCTCGGCCTTCGCCATGCGGAGCATGCACGAGCACTGCGCCGCCACGGGCTCGCAGGAGACCCCGCCCCGCTCTCCCCGCCACCGCCGGGCCCCTTCCAGCGCCCGCCCGAGGCACCGGGGGCGGTCAAGAGGGGGGTGATGGTTAGGGCCTGGCATCGGTCGGACGTGTGCGTTTTTTCCTCGGCGAGGACCATCAAGGAGCATCCTTGACCATTTGCCGAAAAAACCGCGCACGAAACCGAAAAAAACACAGGGAATGGACGTCCGAGCGATGGCGAGAGGGGGGGGGGGATACCATGGCGTGGGCCATGATATGTTTCCTTCGATGTCATGGCGCCACTTCTGATTGCATCACGTCCCTGGCCCCCCCTGGGGGCCGCGCACAGGCCGCCGGCCATGATTTGGGCCCCCCCCCCCCCCCCCCCCCTCTTGGAAGCCTCCCTCTCGGCCGCCCCCGAATGCAGGGTCCGAGTCGGCCCGATCGATCCCGAGGGCTCTGACTCGATGTCGACAGTCAGGAGGGGAGAAAACACACAGACACAATTCATGGTCGATTCCCCAGGAACTATGGGAAAATCTGGGAAGTGGGGGGGAAGGCAAAAACCCAGAAAATGTAGGAAAATATGGGGAACAATTTTATGTGTGTATTTATTTGTGTGTTTGTGGGCCCCTTCAGACAGTTCCGACGATCCCCGGAGGAGGAGACAAGACGGCAGCTGGCCTTCGAGGGAGGTGGGGGCAGCTCGTGAAGCTGGTGCACGTGTGGACCCTGGGAGGGGTCTGGGGACCAGTCTCGGCGTAAGTCGGGCACGTCCCTCTACAGGAGGAAGATTCAAAAAAGCACTTCCGCACATGGTCTGGGGACGATCGTTTGCATTACTTTTACCATGGGTCTTCTATATATATAATCTGATCGTTGTCTTTTTTGATGTTTTATTCGTATTATTTATGACTTACGAATTACTTACGTATTGATGTGTTCTTTCACATGCTTAGTTGTGTTTAGTATGTATTTGCTACCATTTGATGTATAACACTTTAATTACTAGTTTGGAGTCTTGGTTTACTACTTCTTGTTTTTCATCCAAAATCCCCTTGTAAGAGGGCACGCCCGACTTAAGGTCTTGGCTTGCGGTTGTTTCGGCTAGCCCTGCTCCGAGAGGTCCGATGCGGCCCGGGGCATGCTTATACGCTGCAGCTTCGGGGTGCCTCGTCCCCATAGATCCAGCTTGTTGAGAAATCACGATGGATTTGTGTCGTATTGTTCGGCCTCGATGGGGCCTTCGTCGAGCCCCGGGACCGTCCAAAAACGGCTCAGGATGAAAAGCCGGTCTTGGGGAATGGGTCAAGACTTCCTGGGAACGCACATTGAAAAAAAAACGACGTCGGATCTGTCCCCACAACCAGTGCCTCTTCTTCTGCCCGACGCGGGGCTCGCGCCGGACTCGACGCGGGCCTGGCGTGGATTCGACCTGGATTCGACACGGACCCGACACGGATCCGACGAGTCCGACCTGGATTCGACACCGCTTCGACGCGGATGGGTCCCAAAAGGGGGCAGACAAGGCCCCCCGAGGATGCATCACGAGCATGCCTGGCGCTGTTCTGCACCCCCAGGTGCTCTGACTTCGACCCCGTGCCAGGTTCCGCCCGACCCGCCGCACCTTCCGATCACCGGACCGCTTTCCCGACCCGACGCTGACAGGTCCTGCCTCAAGACCCTTTCCCGGCGGCGCGCCTCGGGAGGAAGGCAGAAAGGGCCGGCGCTTTCCCAGACGATGGCGGACCCAGACATCCAGCGTATTGAAAAATCGCGACGGAGGTTTTTCTCAAATTTCGACCCCCAGGAGCCCTCGCTGGGCCTTGGGACCGTCAAAAACGACTCAGGATGAAAAACCGGTCCTGGGGAATGGGTCAAGACTTCCGGGGACCGCGTAAATGAAAAAATCACGACATCGGATCTTTGGGGAGGCTGCTCACAAGCCTTCCCGCCTTCTGAGGCTTCACCGAAGCCACTCAGACGGCCTCTCGGTCGGGGCGGGGGCTTCGGAGAAGCCACCGATGCCTTTCCTGAGAAGGCCAGCCCGCCCCCCAGAACCCCAGCGTGGTGGTTTCTTCCGCAACCTGGATCCTGGAGGTCTCGACCCAGTTCCCGAGACTGGTCCTTCATGCCGAATTGTTTTTTGACACGGTCCCAGGGCCCGGTAGGTGCCCCCAGTAGCCCAAAATGGCAAGAATGTTTAGACGTTTCGCGTAACCCAGCCAGGGGAGTTCGCCTTAATCGAGCATTTTGTTTAATGCATGTGCACATTCGCTTTCTTTGCGAATTATTACTGCAGGTGCGTTGCCTGTCGTAGCTAGTTAGCCTCGCCTGCTGGCCCAGACGACGCCTACCGCTCCCTGTCCGCCGCCTCGGAGCCGCCGACCAAAAAAGTAACCCAGCCAGCCCATCCAGAGACCATGCCCAGGCGAGTTTCCTCGATCAGTGATGCCGAGGAGCTCAAGAAGTGCAATACAGGACCGTGGAAGCCGTCATACCCCAAGAGGGGGAGGATGGAAGAGGAACCAGAGGAGGAGGAGGAGGAGGAGGAGGAGGAGGAGGAGGAGGAGGAGGAGGACCAGTGTAAACCATAAAGTCATCAACGATGTTGGAATAAACCCTCCCTCCAAGTTCCCTGTTCATAGGCCCCTAGAACGGTTCATGTCCATTGAGGGAACTGCTTCGTTAGAAGACAGCCTTTGAAGACCCTGTAGCATGCACAAACGTTGTTCTCGGGATTACAACGGCCTGACTGTTACGTCTTGACGATCCGAACTCATGCCAGAACGCAATTCTTGGCACTTCAACACCACGAATTGACGTAATTGATACTCTTGCACAGCTTAGAAACGAATGTGCGCGGAGCTTTGGCGAGAGCCACATTTTGAAAGCAGCCGCCCTCAGGCCGTGAAGCCCTTACAAATGTTTATAACGATTGCGTGCGGCGCTAAGGCGGGAACCACATTTTGAAAAGCAGCCGCCCTCAAGCCGTGAAGCTCTTGCACATGTATTAAACGAATGCGCTCGGCGCTAAGGCGAGAGCCACATTTTGAAAACGACCCGCCTTCCATCTGTGAAGCTGTTGCCAACTTTGAAGCTTTAGAGCCATACATGGTGAGGAAGTCTCAGGTGAAACGCCCAGCCCGCCCTAAAAACAGGCCTCGGGGTGTGACAGGGAGAAAATCTCGTAGCCCCCCGCAGTTGTGGATAAGAGTGAGGGGGCGGCGAGGACGTCGTCAGTCTGCGAGGCTCCTTGAAGAATCCCGCCGCAGGCGATTATTTTTTCAGATTATGTATTGGGCCCGCCGCAAGCGCCGGTTTTTCGTTAAAGCAATGTGGATGGATCGCGGGGTGGGTCCGCGGGTGGGTCGCGGGTCAGGTTCGCGGGTGGTCGCGGGATGGGTCGCGGGCTGGGTCGCGGGGTGGGTCGCGGGGTGGTTCGCGGGGTAGGTCGCGGGGTGGATCGCGGGTGGGTCGCGGAGTTGGTCGCAGGGGGGATCGCGGGGTGGGTCGCGGGGTGGTTCGCGGGGTAGGTCGCGGGTGGGTCGCGGGTGGGTCGCGGGGTGGGTCGCGGGGTGGGTCGCGGGGTGGGTCGCGGGTGGGTCGATGGGTGGGTCGCGGGGGGGACGACGACAACAAACAACAACAACGCAACAAGCATAATCCCCACCACGGATCCCAACTGGAGCCACGCACCCAGGGACAATCAATGACCGTTCGGCCCCCTCTTTCTGATTTATATTTTTATTAGGAAGAGGAATGGAACCAGAGGAGGAGGAGGAGAAGGAGGAGGAGGAGGAGGACGAGGAGGGACAGGAGAAGGGAAGAGGGAGGAACAGGAATAGGCAGATGAGGAAGAGGAGGAGCAAGAGGAGGAGGAGGAGGAGGAGGAGGAGGAAGGAGGAGGAGGAGAAGCAGGGCGAGCAGAAAGTCCAGAGACCTCTTGGATACCTCTCCGAGTCTCTTCGGATGTCTCTGGAGAGCTTCTTAGAGTCCTCTTGGCACATCTTTCGAGCCTCTTGGCGGTCCAGGGGCCCCCTTGGAGCCTTTTGGGTGCCTCGAGGGAACCGTTTGGGGCCTCTTGGGGGTTTATTGGAAGCCTCCTTGGGGGCCTCTTGGGGCGTGCTGGGCTTTTTGGGGGATCCTCTTGGGGCACTCTTGGGAGCCTTGTGGCCATCTTGGGGCCATCTTGGAGGAGTTCGATCAAAGAAGGGGGGAGCCTTAATCAGCATCGTCCCAGAAGTCGCCTGTTGGGCCCCTCTCGGCCCCCTTAGAGCGCGCTTGGGCTCTTAGTCATTCTGAGCCATCTTGGAGATCATCTTGTGCTCTCCGAGTCCCTCTCGGAGTTATCTTGGGGCAAGAAACGTGCTCAAACGACCCGCAGGGCCCCCATCCAGGTCTAGCGAAGGGGGTAGGGGGAGGGGTCGCAGCTACCCCAAGTCGCAAGCCGCATTGCCCACTCCTACCCGCCCCCCAACTACATGAGTAGCACCCGAGTCTCTTCACAGGCAGGGGCCAGCGTCGACAACCATCCGGAATCAATGCAGACGCCAGCCATGTGCGCGACGTCCGCGAGGTGCGTGGCACGTGCCAGGCGCGCGACGCGCATCAGGTGCGCAACGTGAGGCGATGTGTCGACCGCCCCACAATCCCTATCAAAAACCAGTGCGACATGCCGGCGGGCTTGCGAGCATTCTGTGTGTGTCTTGGGGGGGGGCGTGCGCCCGCACTTACTTAGCACTTGTTTTTTGGATGGATTCTCGGCCTGTGCACAGCAGGCGGCATGCCGCCTGGCCCGCTGTCCCTGGCAAAGAGGACTTTGCAGGTTTTGTTGCAAGGGTTGACGGGCCTGCGCACAGCAGACAACAGGCGGGCTCCCCCCCCGGCGTCCCTAGCAAAAGCCAGTGCCACGTGAGCGCGGGGCGTCCGTGCACGATCCAGAACGTGGTGCAGAGTGCACTTCGGATTGCTTGTTGCAAGGGCTGGTTGGGGGGGGGATGCTGGCATTGCACACAGCAGGCAGTATGCGCGCACCCTGCCGCCCCTGCCACAGACCGATTCAGAATGATCGCGGGGCGTCCGCGCATGATTCAGACTCTGGTGGCAATTGAAGTCTGCAGTGTTTTTGGCCAGATGTAGGGTGTGTTGGACTTGCGCACACAGGCAAGAGTCTGGCACCTCCGCCGTCCCTGTCAAAAACGAAAGCAAAGTAATTGCGGGGCGTCCACGCATGATCCCGATGTCGGTGAGAAGTGCACTTTGTGTTGTTTTTCCTATCAGGAATGGCAGGAGGGTGCTGTCATGGTCCCAGGTTTGTCGACCAGCGTGTGGGCGAGGAAGTGTAGTTATGTGAGTAAGGAGCAGTGATTAACCCATCCCCCAAAGGGGAAGAGGAAAGATGGAAGAGGCAAAGCGCTGGACCACCTCCGCCCAGACTGCTGGTCAGATTTCCCGCCATGATGTTTTGTTCACAGCTCGGGGAGGTCTGGGTGGGGGCGGGCCGCCAATTTTCGGGATCCCCCAAAGATGGGGATGCCCTGGTGTGTGTGTGTGTGTGTTTGTGTTTGTGTTTGTGTTTGTGTTTGTGTGTATGTTTGTGGTTGTGTTTGTGGTTATGTTTGTGTTTGTGTTTGTGTTTGTGATTGTGTTTGTGTTTGTGTTTGTGTTTGTGTGTGTGTTTGTGTTTGTGTTAGTGTTAGTGTTTGTGCTTGTGCTTGTGTTTGTGTGTGTGTGAGTTCGATTGGTTTTTGCACCGAACCGTCCAAAACAGATGTCCCCCAGCCGCTGGCAGCTCCCGATGGTTGCCGATAAGTGGGTCACGTGGGGGGCATCTGTTTGCGGCAGTTCGGTGGACCCACGAGTCGAACTCATGCCCCCTTCTCAGGGTCACCCCCCCTTTCTTAACGGGCGACGAACGGTACAACAGAAACGTTTTCGCTGTCGGGAGCGCCTGTCCCATGGCGGCGGGAAAGTTTCTACCTTTACGGTGGCACGTGAAAGTGTAAACTCTCCAGCCGCCCTGGGGCAGCACCCCCGGGTGACCGAAACGTTTATGTTCTACCGTTCTTCGCCCGCTAGCTTTTGGGTGGATCCCGAGACTTCCAGGAGGGAAAAAACCACACAGACACAATCAATCGTCGACTCCCCGGAAAATATGGGAAGATATGGGAAGTGGGGGGGAAAACAAGAACCCAGAAAATATGGGAGCATATGGGGAATTCGTTTCTTTGTGTGTATTTATTTGTGTGTCCCAGGGCCCTTTCATTGCCCTCCGTGCCGAAGTCACAGCTTGGGCTCCGCCCGCAGGCGCAGCCGCCTCGGCTCTGCCCGCGGGCGCGCGCCGTGCCGGGCCGGGGCACCCCGCGGCGCGGGGCCGCATGGCGGGCCTGCGGCAGCCGCGGCCGGCGGCGCGCGGGAAGTACCCCCTCAACGACGACGTGCGCGGCCTGACGTACCGAGGCCTGAGCGTCGAGGACTCCCCCACACCCTCCTCCTCCTCCTCCTCCTCCTCCTCCTCCTCCTCCTCCTCCTCCTCCTCCTCCTCCTCCTCCCTCCTCCTCCTCCTCCTCCTACTCCTCCTCCTCCTCTCTCCTCCTCGTCCTCCTCCTCCTCCTCCTCCTCCTCTCTCCTCCTACTCCTCCTCCTTCCTCCTCCTCCTCCTCCTCCTCCTCCTCCTCCTCCTCCTCCTCCTCCTCCTCCTCCTCCTCCCCCATGGGACGCGGAGCTGACGTGCGCGCAGGACGGTCGGAGCCGGGGCGGTGACGCTGCAGAGCGGCCCTCCCGCCGTGAGATCAGGACGGCGGGTTTGGGGGCCGTTCGCGGCCTCCAGGAGCCCTCGCCGGCAAGAGAAAACGACTCAGGATGAGAATAGGGGAACGAAAAGTGCCTCGGACCGGCGCTGGACCCCCCTCCCTGGCGCGCGGAGCGCGCCAGGGGCGGCGCCTGAGGCGCCGCCAGGGACGCGCCGCCCCTGGCGCGCCAGGGGCGCCGCCAGGGGCCGGCGCCGCCCCTGGCGCGCTCCGCGCGCCAGGGAGGGGGGTCCAGCGCCGATCCGAGAAATCCGCGCGGACCTCAGAGTTTTTATGTTTATGTCACTTTGTGTTCCCCTAGAGAAAGGCAGTCCTGGGGAAGTGGTCCAGAATTCTGGGGAACCAGGTTTTGCACACCCGCTGCCGAAGACAACGAGGGAGGCGGACCTCTAGGGGGAGTGGTCCTGATCTCCAGGGACCACGTCATGAAGAGACACGACGTCGGAGGTTGGAGTCGGCCGGCCCAGAGACCATACGTGTACAGGTCGTACAGGATGTCGAAGGCAGGCCGCTGGGACCGTGTTGGAAGGTGCGGGGAAGAGCTGGAACGTCTGGCACGTCGAGCTCTGGCAGGATACGGGGGCGGCGGATCTTGTCCTTTTCGGCCCATCCCGACACCGTGCCCAGGTCGTTGATCAGAGGCCTCTTGCAGGCTTGTTTGGAAGCCTCCCGGGTGCGTCGCTGGGTGCCTGTTGGAGGCTCCAGTTGGGCCCCCGCTGGCTCCCAATGGGGCCCCAAGGGGTCCCTTTAGGGCCCTTTTACTCCACAACTCATGTACTCCAGATTTCGTAATAAAAGGAAGGGGATCACAACCCTCCCAGACGAGAAGTTTTAGACCCCCCAGACTATCCATCAAAGGGCGGCCCTTTGCCTAGACCCCCCCGAACCCTCCAAGACAGCTCAAATTAGACCCCCCCCGAATGTGACCCCCCCCCCCCACTTTGTTATGGAATCTGGAGTAGGCAAATTCCCATTACCACCCGCCCGACTGTCAGGAAGGAGGTGCAACAGCGGGATCGCAGTCGAACGCACGCGGGGTTGCCGCACCTCGAGATATGCGTGGCGCGGGACAGTGTGTTACACCTTGCGGTCGCCGCTGACATGGATCTCCGGAGATCACTGTTGGAGGAGATCTCGATCGATACTGCCGTTCTGAAGACTAGGGGGGCAACTCTGAATACGTCGGGTTTCAATGTTTGAGTGGTGTCTCACGCGGAACGGCTGTTTTTTTTCTCAGAGCGGCTTCAGAAATCATTGAAACCTCTTGAGATGTTGAAGGTTGCACGTTGTACTGTTGCAGACCACTGTGTTTTCGAACCGTGACGTCGCGATCTGCGTGAGGGGTGCGCCCGATTCTCGGAGTGTTGAATATGCTCGGGCCGAAATGGCCACACAAAGGGGGACGGCTTCAACTTAATAGTTTGGAGCTCGACTCTCTTATAGAGGTGCGCCTGAGAAAGTGTATGAACACATCTGTGTATATGCATGTACATGTGGGTATAGATCTGTGTACATCGCATCTGCAAGTGTATACACATAGATACACGTGTGTACGCGTGTGTCCCTCTTCTCCCGATCTCGCTCAATCTCGTTCTCTCTGTCTCCCTCCTCCCTCTCTCTTTTTTTCTCAGCTGGCTCATCCCCCAAGCAGCGTCTTCTTCCTGAGTCGTGTCTTGACTGTCCCGAGGCCTGGCCAGGACCCCATGGCCAGAAGACGGCGACGAAAAACGTCGGGCGTTCCTCTCTCTCTTTTCCTGCGCGCGGGCGTCCGGGAAGGACGCCTTCGCGAAAATCTACGACACCAACGCGTGGGGCAAGGGCTCGGGCGCGGGCAGTGTGCCCGCGCACTGCCTGAAGTGGACCAGCGCCGGGGGGGGGGCGGGCGGGCGGCCGAGGGGAGGGCGTGGAGGGTCGGCGCAGGCCTCGGGGAGGCGGAGGGGGAGGAGGAAGGGAGGAGGAGGAGGAGGAGGAGGAGGGAAAGGAGGAGGAGGAGGAGGACGAGGAGGAGGAGGAAGGAGGAGGAGGAGGAGGAGGACGAGGATCTCTGGGGATCCAGGCGGCCTTCGACGATTCCAAAACGGCATTTGGTTTGCAGATACAGTCAGGCCGTTGAATTAAGGACCGCTTTTGGTTCGGAAGGTGCTCGCTGTTCCTGAGGTCCTTACGTGGCTGTTCCTTGAGCCTTCCTCGTGCGCCCGGGCGCTGCTGGCGCCAAAAACGGGTTTCGTTCTTCATCTCTCGCTCTTTGTTGCAGCAGCTTGATAGTACTTGTGCACTTTGAGCATGGGAGGGCGCTGATTGGATACTTGCGAACACATTTGGAGAGCGCCAAATCGGCCTTCGAAATGGAACTGGCTGGGCTGAATGAAGGGGGCCACATCGACAGTGCTGAGAGCTTGTGGAGGCACGGGACCACAGCAACTTGAGGAAAGGAGCTGACTTAGAAAAACAACCCATCTTCCTTAGGTTCGCGGGGATTTTTTGGATCGTCTCTGAGGGCCCGTGCGGCGCCTCAGGCGCCGCCCCTGGCTTGCTTCGCACGCCAGTGAGGGGGAGTCCGGGGCCGATCCAAGAAATCCGCGCGGACCCCAGCAACAAGTATGTGTATGCATTTGTTTGCTTCTCTGGCCCTGAGCAGGATCAAGGCGGAACAGATTTGTTCGCCTCCGCGGGCCGTCATCGAGCTCTTGGAGACATCAAGAACTGGCCCCGGGTGGCACACTTCTAGGCTTCTAAGTGGGGTCATATTCTAGGTTTCCACGTGGGGCCAGCGTAGATGGAGTCAGAAGATCGCGCCGCATCGCCGATGCATAGTCGATGCGGCGCGAAGTAAAGCCAGATATTACCACGACGACGTCGCCGATGCATCGTCGACGTCGTCGGGGCATCGACAATATATCGTGAATGCGTCAGCGATGCGGCGCAATGACCCTCCGACACTATGACTTGGGAGGCCTCTACAGTCGGGCCCGGGAGACGGGTGTGAGCGCTTGTCGAAGATGGGGGGGTGAGGACTATTGGGGGGGGTCCTTGGCGGGCGCCACGAGATCGCCCAGATCTTGTGGCCCCGGCCAAGGCCCCCTCGGCCCCTCCTCCTCCTCCTCCTCCTTCTCCCTTTCTCTTTCCATGCGTCCCCAGACCCCCCACCTCGGACCACGATGCGCTGCCCCCCTCCCCCCCCCTCGGCGCACCCGAGGATCGAGTTCGTCCGCCGCTTCATCCGCGAGAGGGGCGTCAAGTCCGTCGTGGACCTCGGGTGCGGCGACTGGCAGTTCTCGCCCTACATCTACCACGACCTCGACGTGGAGTACACGGGCTACGACGTCGTGCCGCGGGTCATCGAGGCCAACAGGGCCGCCTGGGGAGACCAAGGGTGCCCCTGCCGCCGGCCACGTAAGAGGTTTTTTTTATGTCATTATGTATGTTATGTCTTTAGGTGCTCTTAGTATGCTTATATGTGTTGTGAAATCTAAACAAACCAAACATCATGGGGCGCGCACGCGCTCTGGCCAGGACTGCGAGGCGGGCACAGTCGCTGCGACGAGGACCCCCCCCCCAAAGCGCCAAGAGAGAGAGAGAGAGAGGCTCCGGCCCTCTCCCGTCCTCCGTCCCTACTCCCCAGGCCCCACCGAGAGGCGACCACAACAACATGGCGGGAGGTTCCCTTTGTTCTCTCCTGCCTCGAGGGGGGCCCTTTCTGCTGCGCCCAGGACGCAGGCCCCCTTTCGAGAAGCGAAGCAAAACTTGACGGCAGGATGAGAAGAAACCGCAAAAACGTCTGGGGGAGTGGGTCGAGACCTCCAGGGGTCCACGCCGTGAGCAAATCACGACGCCAGGGGCCTGGGGAGTTCGCTCCTCCCCCTCATCCGCCCCTCCACCGCGTCCGATCCGATCCCTGTCCCTCCCCCTTCCTCCCCCGATCCTTGTCGTTTCCTTGTTGTCTTTTCTGCCAGCTGTCACTGTCATGGAGTTGGTATAAAAAGCAGACATGCACTCGAGCATCGCACACGCGCATGCCGACTTTCAGCAGCGAACCTCCCGCGATCCCATCCTTCGTGGACCGCGCCCTCTCCGATCCTCCCTTCTTCTTGGAGGCACCTGCCAGGCGCAGCCGCCGGCCGGCCGACCGGCCGCGAGCCCACTCCTCCCCCCCTCTGCACGAACGAGATGGGCACGGAAAGAATGGGTACAATGCCCAACAGAGGGCGTCCAAACTCCCTCCGTACCCATTTCGGGCGTCCAAACTCCCTCCGCCTGCCATCCAGCCAGGGTGAGGTGGGCGCGAGGCGGGCGGGGAGGAGAGCGAGGAGGCCGAGGAGCAGCAGCAGGCAGAGGCAGTCCGCCGGCCGGCGCAGCGCGGGCCAGCAGGAAGAGCCGCAGGGTGCCTCGTCGGAGCTGCAATGGATTGTCGAGCGATGCCGTCCTGGTTCCTCGACGCAGCTGCCCTCCCCCTCTGGAGGTACAGGTTCGAGCACCTGGAGTTCTCCACGCGCGTGGCGGAGATCGCCCCCGCCGACCTGTACATCCTGAAGGAGCGGGGGGGCGAGCCCGCGCTCGCGCGGCAGAGGCAACTCGGCCTCGTTGGAGGGCGGGCCCTGCCTGGATGTTATTTTCCTTCTTCTCGTGTTCGCCCTCGTCTCGGCAGTCTTCCACGTCTGAGCGCTCCTCCGCCCCCCCGTCCTCCCCACGGCCGCCCTAGTCCTCTTGCCCTCTTTTGCATGCCGGCTAATTACCCATTCGGTTGCCCCGAATCGCCACACGCTGGAGCGGACTGCCTCTGCCTCGCCGCCGACGGAAAAAAGTTCGTCCTCGTCCGCCGTCGTCCCCCTCCTGCCCCCCCCGGCCCCGACTTTTCGACATCACGGTGTGACGCCGACAGCACGACACAAAACACAGGCATGGACGTTCACGGAACCTCGCCAGCAACACCTGCGGCCAATACAGCGACGCATGTTCTCATAGTGGCTCTTTCTTTGGAGACGTAAAGGGGCGCGCGCCGAAATCCATTCCAGACGAAATTGAGGTTTCTCTTAGAGTTTCAGTGTGCAGGCGCGCCCTGCCGCGCGGTGGTTCCCAGGTGCGCCTTAGCGCGCGCTCACGCATAATGCGGGGCATTCATATTGCACGTTGCGCATGCTATCGCGTGCAAATCACGCATGGCTTGAGCTACTTCGCAGACGCTTTCTGGCGAGGCCCTTGGAGGGCCCTCTCAGGGCCCGCCGGGGCCGCCGAGTGCCGCGAGCTTCCGGCAGCCATTGTCGACAGTTGGCAAAAGCAACGTCGCCGAAATGGTCGCCGAAAGAGCCGTCGAAAGGGCCGCCGAGATTGCCGCCGAAGGGGCCGCCGAAAGAGCCGTCGGAAGGGCCGCCGGAGTTGCCGCCGAAATTGCCGCCGAAATTGCCGCTGAAATCGCCGCCGAAATTGCCGCCGAAATTGCCGCCGAAATTGCCGCCGGAATTCCAGATGGTTCCGCCGAAAAGAGGCCGAATTTGACCATGGCTGTGACTCTATGCCTGTGTTTGTGGCGTCATCGTGCTTCCTGGAATGGCGATTTCGCTTGCGACGGGGCAGTGAAAATTTCGGCGGCTGAATTTCGGCGGCGATTTCGGCGGCTAAATTCCGGCGGCTATTTTGGCGGAGTTCGCAATTATTTCGGCGGCAATTTCGGCGGTGAGTTCGGCGGCAAGTTCGGCTGCAAGTTCGGCGGCAATTTCGGCGGCAATTTCGGCTGCGATTTCAGCGGCAATTTCGGCGGCAATTTCGGCGGCGATTTCGGCGACGATTTCGGCGGCCCTTTTGGCGGCCCTCCTGGCGGCCCTTTCAAGGACCATTTCGGCGGTTTTGCTTTCCGACAGCTGTCGGCGAATGCTGCTGGGAGCTCGCATCACTCAGCTGCGGCAAAGAGTCGATGTGCGACGACGCAGACTGACCTGACCTCAGCCCGACGATGATTGTAAGATTTATTATCTTGTGGTTTTGGCGGCGATGATTGCGATGGCCGCGGTAATGTTTGGTTCAAAATGGATGCTCGTCAGGGGGCATTGCAGGCTGGCCTACGCGCCCAGCACTGCATGCTTTGAAACAAGAAAAAATTGCCGCGCAACTCCTTCGGAATTCGGCGGCTATTTTGGGGGCCATGGTGGCTCCAAAGGGTTGTCCTCGGTGAGTGTTCCGCACGATTCTCGGAACATCGAGGCGACGCGCTTCCCACCAAAGGACCCCTCGCAGCAGCCAGAGCGACACCGAAGCATTTGACAAGTAGACCCCAACGCAACCAGCAGCAGCGACGGCGCAGGCAGCAGCGTCACCTCAGCAAGACGCGACACACCAGCGCAGCAATGGCAAAGACAGCAACGATGATTGGGTCGCGACGGAGCCACGGGTCGACTACAGCCAACGAGCCACGTTGCGCGCGGGGCATCCCATACAGCACCACCACGCTGCAACATTGCACACGATTCGCAGACAGAGCTTTTGGCACATGACGTCGAGGGCTGCAAACCATGATGCCACCAGATGGACGTGGCGTGCATTCCACTGGCAACTGGGACAAACCCCACGCCATCGAGAACAGCGACGACAACAAGGTGGCCAGCACAAACGTTGGGACACCGACAGCATCACGTTCCTTCAACAACGCAAGCCCGACCTGCACCCAACGCCCACACCAACAAATACAAAATGCCAACCGAACGACCTCACCTAGGTCCGCTTGGCTCAAGCGATCCCAGCTGGGTCGACACCTCGAGCACCAGTACGTCGACACATCATGACGTCGACATCCACAACCGAACGTTCCTCCTCCTCCTCTCCCTCCTCCTTCCCCCTCCGTTGGAAATTATTGCGCGTCTCGCCGCTCTCAGCTAAGCCCGGACATCTGTCCGTTGTGGCGTTTCGCTGGTTCGCTCGCTCTCGCCCCTCGCCCTTCTCGTCGTTCTCGTCCAACGCCCTTCTCGTCTTTCTCGTTCCTCGCCCTTCTCGTCCTGCGTCCTTCTCGTCCCTCGTCCTGCTCGCCCCTCGTCCCTGCCCCCCCCCCGGTGTGGCGGGCGCTCGCCGTCGGGGGCGGAGGAGCCCCCCCCGCAGCGCAGAGGAGGCAGAGCCCTGCGGGGTGTGCGAGCCGCGGCCCTGCGGCGCCAGCCCACGCCTCCCCGGCCGAACAAGAAAACAACGCCATACAGTCGGGGCGCTGAAGAAGGAACCCTTTTTGTTTGGGAGGGGCTCAGTGTTTCTTAGTTGTTTTGCAGTTTGCCTTGGGCTTTCCTTCAGTTTCCGATGGGGAATCGAAGTTTAATTTTGGAGCAAAGCGGCCTCGTTCCTTATTTAGGGTTCCTTGGGTCAACGCCCCGACTGTACTCTGAAGACAGGCGAAGGCTGGCAAACCTGTGGTTGCTAAAACGAAGTTCCGGGATTTGCTCTTCCTTCTGGGAGGCAGCCCTAGTATTTCACCGCTTCGCTCATGCCGCCGGCCCTGGAGCCCTCTTGGGAGCCTCTTGGGGGCCTCTTGGGGGCCTCTTGGGGACCTCTTGGGAGTCTCTTGGGGCTCCTTGGCGGCGTCTTGGAGGCCCGCAGGGCCTCTTGGGGGGCTCTTGGGGGCCTCTTGGGCGGGAGGGGGGATAGTCGATTGCGGCTCCCCCCTCGGAGGCCACGATCCTCGTGAGGGGTGTCGAAAAATGGCCCTCCCCTGGAGCACTCTGGTGGCTTCTCCTGGGACCTTGCCGGGGTACTTTTCGTCAAGGGGCCCCCAGGGGCCGCTCCGCGCGCGCGCGAACTAGAAATATTGTTAACCAGCTACCGGAGATCTTGGCACGCCTCTGGCCCGTTGGGCCGGCGAATTTAGCGCGCTGAGTTGTATTCAGGGAGTTGTTTTTGTGTGTTTCATCTTCCGGGAATATTGTTTTAGCAGCCACGCGCTTCCGACATACGGTGGAGGCCCATGCCAAGAAACACCCTGCTTGCCTTCAGGGTCCCCTGGGTTTCTTGGGTTTCGAGGGTTATACCACGGAAAGCGCGACGTTCCCTCACCAGAAATCGATGGACGTGCTGGGGTCTCAGGGTTGGGTTTATTGTGACATGTTTCTTGTGGACTGGGTTTCGCTGTAAACATGAACTTTTGACGCTCCGCGCGGATTTCTCGGATTCGCGTTTTCTCTTCTCCTGCTCAGCCCGAACCTCCTCGGGCCCGCGAGGGCCGAAGAAGAACGAAACACAATAAACATATTTGTTTGGCGCTCCGCGCGGATTTCTCGGATTCGCGCTTCGTCTTCTTCTGCTCGGCTTGACCTCCTCGGGCCCGCGAGGACCGAATAAGAAGAAGAAAGCACCATAACCATAAGCATAACCTTCTGGCGCTCAGCGCGGCCTTCTCGGATTCGCGCGTTGTCTTCTTCTGCTCGGCCTGAGCCTCATCGGGCCCGCGATGAGCGATGGCCTGTTTCCCACCACCACTAACAGAAGTTGGAAGCGGGAAAGAGGTGGAGGACGAGGAGGAGGAGGAGGACGAAGAGGAGGAGGAGGAGGAGCAGGAGGAGGAGGACGACGAGGTGGAGGAGGAGGAGGAGGAGGAGCAGGAGGACCCCCTCCCCCTCCAACTTATGGTGGTGGTGGTGGTGGTGGTAGTGGTGGTGGTGGTGGTGGTGGTGGTGGTGGTGGTGGTGGTGGTGGTGGTGGTGGTGGTGGTGGTGGTGATGGTGGTGGTGGTGGTGGAAAGCAGGCCCATCAAAACACCATAAACATCAACTGCTGGCGCTCCGCGCGGAGTCCTCGGATCCGCGCTGGGCACCCCCTGTGGGCTCGCTCCGCGCTCGGCCCCCCCCCCCTGGCGCGCTCCGCGCTGGGGGATCCGCCCCCGGCGCCCCTTGCACGATGCGCGCGCCAGGGAGGGGGCGGGCCCCAGCGCAGATCCAAGAGAAGACAGAGCGCGAGTGCGAGAAGTCCGCGCGGAGCGCCAAAAGCTTATGGTTATGGTGCTGTTTTCTTCTTCTTCTTCTTCTTTTTCTTCTTCTTCGTATTCTTCTTCTTCTTCTCCTTCGGTCCTCGCGGGCCCGAGGAGGGTCAGGCCGAGAAGAGGTAGAAGAGGCGCGGATCCGAGAAATCCGCGCGGAGCGCCAAAGGTTTATGTGGGTGGCGTTTCCTGTTATTCCAGGGTGGGTGTGTACCGTATGGTCGTTGGCGCACCTTGGGCTTGCTCTTGTCCTCCCTCCCTCCTCGCCCTTTATCCCTCCTTCCCTCCCCCTCGCGCTGCACCCCCCTCCTCCTCCTCCTCCTCCTCCTCCTCCTCCTCCTCCTCCTCCTCCTCCTCCTCCTCCTCCTCCTCCTCCCCGTAGCCATTTTGGCTCAAGACGGAGCTTACCTCCCGTCCCGACTCCAGAGGCTCGAGGCCGAGGTGGAAGGGCAGCCCCTTCCTGAGGCCTGGCTGCCTCGGCCAGCTTTCAGGTTCCTTGGTGAACCGCTCTTCTTCGCTTTCCGTGAGCTCCTGTTGGAGCACCTGGCCCGATCCCACCCTGGGCGCAGTTGGGTGATGGGCTGGGTCTATGCGCCGTGGACCAAGCAGCTGCCACCTCGGCGAGGTGGCCTTGGCCCGCAAACGAAGCAGGCGTACAGCGTTTGTGCGCTCTGTGGGCACTGGGAGTACGATTTCCATGGACACAAGTGCTGCTCCAAGTGCAAAGGTGAGTACCTCGGCCAGCCGCATAGTGGAGTTCGTGATGTTGGTGACAAGCGCGGCGTGGGCCGTTGGCGCAAGAGCAGAGGGCATGTGCAAGGCCCTTCGCTTGACGACGAACTGGAGAGGCTGGCCACACTTTTCCCTGATCGTGCTGAAGCTCTTCGAGGTGCTCGTGGTCAAGGTCCGCACGCTCCTGGCCCTGAGCCTGTGGCGTCGTCCGACAACGAGCTGGACAGGAAGGTGGCCAAGCAGCGTACCGCCCTTGCCATGGCTGTTGAGCGTGATTCTAAGACTGAGCGTTTGGCATTACATGAGGTGGAACAACGTCCGGCGGCTGTATTACGCCATAAGACGCCCTGGCCAAGGCGGAGATGGCGCACGCGGAGGCTGTCCAGAACTTGGAGAGCGCCGCCGCGGCCCACAAAGCCGCCTACGTTGAGTTGGACAATTTTGACCCACTGGAGTTCAGACGGCAGGTGGTGGCTGAAGAACAAGCTAAACGTGATCTACATGAGCGTGAGTGCCGTGCTGCTGATGCAAAAGGACATGGCGCCCCTGCTGCAGGGGTCCTCAAGATATGCAAGTTGATGGTGATTCCCCTTCCGCGCGACCTGGGCAAGTTCACCCCCCCGCTGGTGGCCATCCTGCTGCTAGTGAAGTTGGTGGAGTTGCTGGCCCAGTTCCTGAGCCCCCAGGTATTGTGGGTATGTCTCGTCAAGAGTTGCAAGATTGGTGTACCAAGTTCAACCAGCGCTTCGAGTTCTGGTTGCAGATCAAGGAGTTCAGGACCCACCTTGATCAAGACGCGGCTTCTGGAGCTCCTTCTGATTTGGGTGATGAGGAGCAGAATCGCGCCGAGCTTGAGCAGCTCAAGAAGCGTAGTATTGATGCAGCCTTATCCCCAGAAGAATTGGTCAAGTTTGAGAAGCTCATGCAGAAGCAGTCCCACATCAAGGCCGCCAAGCGTCTCCGTACTGTTCGCGATGGCGCCGCGGCCTCTTTCAACCGCGTTTTGGAGCAGATGCAGCCCGGCGCCGCTGGACCCGCGCGTTCACAAGCTGGCGGTGGGCAAGCATCTGGTTCACAGCGTTCCTACCCAACTCGGCGCGCTGGAGGCGTCGAGGATTCGCCATCAGTCCTCGGCGATTGAGTTGACGTTCTGCAATATCACATCATGGAATCAGGTGACATTGGATTTCTTGCAGCAGATCAAGCCCTTGTGCGATGGCTTCTTCGTTGCTGAGCATCATCTTCTGAAGGACCTCCCGCGCGCCAAACGCAATGCAGCTCAGATTGGCTGGAGGCCGCATCTGAGACCAGCCCCCCCCCCCTCCCCTGGAAGGGGGTATGCGTGGAGGAGTAGGAGCCGCGGTTTCCAAAGGCTTGTGTTTCCGACGTTTTTTGTCCTCGGATCCGAGCTCGTCAGATTTTGGCAGTGGCCTCAACTGGCAATTTTTGGAGCTCAAAACCAAAGAATGCGTCATTGCTGTAGGTGTGATGTATTTGATTGTTGACCTGGGTTTTTCGGGGGAAAATATCGAGCGTATCCGTGCCGTTTCCGAGTTCCTTGGGACCCTCGCCATCCCCTGGCTCTTGATGGGAGATTTCAACGCACCAGCGAGCGACATGGACCTGTCTGGTTTCCCGAAGCTTGCTCGTGCACGCTGCCTAGTACCAGGAGATGTCGAGTTCACTTGTACCCAGGGTCGTGGCACACTTATTGATTATGTTATCGCTTCCAGCGACTTGGCTGATTATGTTCATGTTAGTACGTATACTCATAGCCCCTTTAAAAACTCATGTCAGCCTGAGAGTTTGCATACAACATGAAGCTCTGGAACAGCATATGTGGCAACGTGGCAAGCCTATACCGTTCCCTAATTGTCCTGGGCCTGGTGTACCCTGGTCACAGCATCTCCTAACCGCCGCTGCTAGTCTCGGGCGTGAAAGAGCGCTGCCTGAAGTTCCTGGGTATCTTTACAATGCACTGGCGCCGCATGTTCAGGACAATTTAAGTGGGAAGCTTACATCTTTGTATCGCACTTGGTCTAGAGCGACCGAAGCCATGTTTGAGTCTCGTGCGGTTGCAGTCGACCACAGTGTGTGCCAGGTAAAACGAAGTGAATTTCCAGTTTTTCGGCGTGCGACGATTGGTCGGAAGGGGCCCTGCTGGCCAAAGTTTTCGTGAACCTGAACTGGCTTATTGGGCCAAAGTATCTCAAAATATGTACGAGTATCGACTTTACCTGGCGAGAAAGTCTTTGCACCTGGTCGCGAGCTTAGGTAGCGCCCTTCAAGGTTTAGCTTTGCAGCTGGACAAATACATCTGTGCCGACGATGCGCGCGGCATCGGCTGGTGGCGCGCCCAGTTTTGTTCGCTCCCCACTGAGGTCGAAGGACTCGACACCTTGACTGGTGCGATTTCTACTCGAGCGACTGCTGCCTGGAAGGCTGCAAGGAGCTTGTCCAGAGCTCAGATGAAAGACTGGCTCCTGAAAGCCCTTCCCAAAGGTGCGAAAAAAAGGTGCATGCTTGGTTGAAACATGACCTTGGGGAACCGCCCCAAGTCCTGTTGGCCCCTCAAGGGGTCCGTCAGCTCCCTGGGGATCTCTTGGAGTACCGGCAGGCTTTCTGGAGCCAAGTTTGGGATTCCCCCGATGGGATGTCTATGCTCTCAGGAGTGCTGGATGCGCTCAGACCTCGCGCCCTCATGCCCCTTGAGGTGTTGGACCCCTTGGAACCCATTGATGTGTTGAGAGCTGCGAGGTGTTGTTCTAACACTACTGCGGTTGGGGTCGACTATTGGGCTCCTCGGGCGTTGGTTGATTTACCTCGGGATGCCGTTTTGGGGTACACGCATCTCCTCAATCAGTGTGAAGCTTCACTGTCCTGGCCATCCCAGGTTTTTCTTAGTGTTATTGCTTTGCTTCCTAAGAATATTGAGTGTGATCGCCCGATTTGTAAATGCCCCACCCTTTACAAGGTTTACTGCAAGGCTCGTAACTCTGATCTCGATAGATGGACGTTAGACAGGTATAATTATTGGGACACCGCTGCGAGAGGATCCAGCGCGCTCCAGGCCGTCTTACTTCGCGAGCTCGGCCATGAGATGGCTCGTATGTTGGGGCTCTGCTCGGTCGGAGCCCACTGGGACCTCAAGCGTTTTTTCGACACTGTCCAGCCGCACAGGCTGATTGAGTTTGCTGTGAAGATGGATTACCCGCTCCACCTCCTCTACCTTGGTGTTATGATTCATGAATCCCCTCGTGTTCTGGAGGTTGGTGGTTTTGTTTCTGATATTATTCCCCCTGGGCGGGGTATCCTGGCGGGGTGCATGCAATCCATGTCATGGGTTAAGATCTACTTGTATGATATCTTGGACTTGGCTCATGTGCAATATCGCCCCGTCCAGGTTAAATCCTATGTAGACGATATTACCCAGTCTCAGGTCGGAAATATGAAGGATATTTTGGACTCTCTAGTGCCTGCCGCCATGTTGTTGACCCACCAGCTTGAAGAAGTTGGTTGCACCATTTCTGGCAAGTCTGCTCTTGTGTGCAGCCATACCGACCTTGGACGCGAGCTTGCCGCCCGTTTCAGGGCGACAGGGTTGCATATTCAATTACAGGCTGCAACTCGAGATCTGGGGGTCATGACCACGGCGGGGAAAAAGAGATCTACTGTGAAGTTAATGCAACGACGTTGCCAGGCCTCCAAGAAGGCTAAAAAGGTTGCTTTTTCTGGCCCGTATTGTTGGATCCGCGAGGCGATTGTACAAACCTGGGGTCCTTGCTGTCGGCTCGTGGTCCCATCAGGTGTTGGGGCTTACTACAGGGCAAATCCAGTCTATGAGAGCCCAAGCGGCCATGTGCAGTGGTAGATGGAACCCTGGGGCCTGCACTACCACCGTCTTGGGGCTTATCAGCCCTGCCAAGAATGACCCCCAGTTTAGGCTTCGCTATGAGCAGCTTGTGAGCTTCTACGATGTATGGCAGGACCTTGCGCACACTAAACGAATGGAGGTTTCGCGATGCTGGGACATTGTAGTTGCGAGGTTCAGCAAGACCAAGCATCGGTGGCAATGTGTGCGTGGTCCATTGGCGGCTACAGTTGCGGTGCTCCTCGACCTCAATGTGGTACCGCGTAGCCCAGCATATTGGATTTTTTCCCAATGGAATGCACGTCCGCTCCAGCGACCAGGCTTTCCCCCACGCCCTCTGGAGCACGCTCGTGGAGGTGCGCGGGGACATGTCGTGGAGCGGGGCTGCAAAACATTATGAAGGAGCTGGTTTAGGAGGAGGAGTTGATTCTACTGCCCCTCGGATGTTTTTGAGGAAACTTGAAAGGGAAGGCTCTTTTGAAGCCGCTGGAATGATCAGAAATGTTCTGACCGCTGGTTTTTGGACTGAGGACCGACTTGCTAAGGCGGGCTACGAGTCCTCTACTAATGGCAAGTGCCCTAGATGCAGCCTCGGGGCCGAAACTGCTGCCCATCGGTTTTGGTCCTGCAGGTGTAATGATGATATCCCCGACTGCGCGATCGACCGATCGAATGAGTTCAAGGCTGAAGCTCTGAGTTCTCCTGAAGCCTCCTGTTTCTGGATGCGTGGGCTCCCGCCCTTGTCCGCCAGTGTTGGCCACCTTCCCGGGCCCATGGAGCTCTCTTGGGATTGGGGAACGTTGAGTGCGGGAGCTCGAGTCGAAGGGGGTGTCTGGGGAATTGACGGCAGCGGAGGTAGATATCATAAAGACTGGCGACTTAGGCGATGTGGATGGGCGATCGTCCACCCAGGTCCAGCAGGCCTCTTTGACGGCGTAGCCAGTGGGACACTGCCAACTAAGGTGCAGTCTGCTGGTCGGGCCGAATTATTTGCACTTGTACAGCTGGTTATGCGCTCAACTGGCAATGTCAGAGTATAGTCAGGCAATATGGCCGTCGTGAAAGGTGTGCGTCGCCCCCTAAGTATGAAGGCTAAATCGTCTATGCTTGATCTTTGGAAGATATACCATGAGGTCCTGGGGGCTCGGGGCGGTACGGTTGATGCTCGTTGGACCAAAGGTCACCCCACCCAGGCTCAGGCGTTTCACATGGTTTTGAGTGACACTGAGGTCTACCTCAATGAAGCCGCTGATTTTTCTTTCGGGTAAGGCTGCTGATGCTGGCCAGGTGACAGAAGATGCGGCCCAACGGACCATCCAGGCCGATGAGCGGGCATTCAAGGTTTTGGGCCGCCTTCTGTCTGTCCAGGGGGAGGTTTTATTTTGCTCTGATCGTGAGAAAGTACGACGAATAGGACGCACCCGTGCCTCTGTGAGGTCTCTGGATGAGCGCCTTTGCAGGCTCCGTGACTCGGGTCATGACTGTGTGGTGCGTTCCTCGCCCTTTAAGTGTCGTTGGTGCGCACGCTCGTTCGCACGTCGAGGCCCCCTCTGTGAGTTTTGGCTTTGTATTTGCAAGCCCCGTGCTGGGATAAATCAGCGAATTCACGCCCTCCCTGCTAGGAGTGCACCTGACCCTCCTGGCAGGGGGCCCTCACCTCCTCCTGATGATCTTGGGCCGTTGGAGGCGGGAGTGGGTGGGGGAACGGATCATCCTGTGGCCGAGCTGTGCCATGCCTCGCATCAGCTCGCCACTCTCAGAGGAGTGTTGTTTTGCCAGGTCTGCGGGTGCCACTGCGTAGAGAACCCAAGGAACCTCAGGGTGGACGGTTTGCCACCCACCCGCGCTGGCCACGAAGTGCTCAGCCGTCTGAAGAAGGGATTGCCTCCTAAGTCTGGAGGAAGGTTCCCTGATTTGTGAATTGGCCCAGCGTGCCCCGCCTAGCTGCAGGTCACCACGCATAGCGGTAGAATAGAATATAATAGGTCAGCCGCCCCTACTCATCTCCTCCTCCTCCTTCCTCCTCCTCCTCCTCCTCCTCCTCTCACCCTCCTCCTCTCCTCCCTCCTCCTCCTCGTCCTCCTCCTCCTCCTCGTCCTCCTCCTCCTCCTCCTCCACCTCCCTCATCGCCCCTCGCCTCCCCCTCCAGCCCATCCTCGAGCTCTCTGCGCACGTCTGGGAGTCAGGCCAGGGACCCGTCCAGAGAGAGGCCCCCGCGAGCGAACACACCCCAAGGCACCGAAGGCACGCTCCTCCAACCCAGGTTTCCACTGCGCCCCTGTTGTATTCGGGGGGAGACAGACCTCCTACCCTGACACGTCGATTAAGGACTTGGCCGTTTTGGGTTCGCGAGAGGGCGTCGCGGGCGTCATTTTTGCGGGTCCAGGTCCGCGGCGTTCGGTCCCAGGCCGTCTTCACTAAGGGGAGGTCTACTAATGGGAGGTTTGTCCACCGCCGATATACCTCTCCAGGACATTGGCTCAGCAAGACATGCTGAAGTTTTGTGTGAGCTCTCACACCTCTGCGACGCACACAGTCGGACCGAGGTATAAGATCGAGATCGATTCGGGGAGGGTGCCCCAGCGTTCTTCGGGGTTGTTGGACGTGTATGTGCATCCTGGGGAGGGTGCCCTTCGCTGTTCTGTGTGGTTTGGTTGACGGAGTGTCTTTGTGTTATTGAGGGATGTTATTCTGGCCTGGGCCCGTCTCTACATGTCCAGGGCATTGGCTCAGGAATAAGTGCTTGAGCTTTGCGTGAGCTTCCACACCGCTGCGGCGCATACTCGACCTCCCCTGCGAGCCCTACTCGGCTCTAGGCCTCTCCTCTCCCCTCCCGCTCCTCCCCCGCGTTTCCCTCTGGAAGCGCGGGGGGGGTCCTTCGACGGCTGCCGGCACTCTCAGCCCAATCCCTTGGGCAGTAACATCAGATCTCTCGACGCGAGGGTGCAACGAAAGGATCCCCTCCCCCCCCAAGTCCCGCTTCGGTCTGGCCCGGCCAGCTCGGCTTCGGCTTCGGCGGCCTCGATCCGACTCGACCCTTGGCATTCCGAGCGACCCGATGCAGCCCAACGCTTGCACGGAGCCCTGGTGCACCCTAGCGTGGCCGATGCCGTTCGATCCCGGCTCCGTGCCGATGCGGCCTGATCCGACGCGGAGTCCGACCCGAGTCTTGGCTCCCCGATGCGACGCCGAGGCGAAGAGGCGCGGAGATGACCGCGCCTCGCGCGCCGTGGCAGGGGCCGGAGAGGGCGGGGGCTGCAGAGGAGGAGGAGGAGGAGGAGGAGGAGGAGGAGGAGGAGGAGGAAGAGGAGGAGGAGGAGAGGAGGAGGGGGAGGAGGTGATGGCGGAGGAGACTGGGGAGGGAGGAGGAGGGGAGGGAGCTGGACCCCATCCCCCTTGCGGCTTGAACAACAAACACAGAACGGAAGGTGTTTCGTTGTTTTGGGCGTCCTGGGAGCCTTTACCGGGCCTCGGGACGGTCAAACAACGATTCAGGATGACTGGTCTTGGGGAAGCGGTCCAGATCCCTGGGGGCCCACGTTAGGAACAAATCATGACGTCGGGGTTCTGGAGGAGAGAGGGGGCAGGAGGGAGGAGGAATACAGAGAAGGAGAGGGAAGAAGGAGGAGAAGCGGGAGGAGGAGAAGTGGAGTGGAGCGGACGCCATCACAAGGTGGTATGCTGCGGATGGGGGAGAAAAGGATGACGGGGCGGGGAAAGGGAAGACCTGATGACGAGGAGGAGGTCGGCAGAGAGGAAGGAAAGGTACGAGGAGAAAGGGAGGAGGAGGAGGAGCGCAAGGAGGGATGGAGAAGGAGGAGCACGAGGAGGATTCGTCGAGAGCGCAGCGTCCCCGGAGGACGTGCTCCAGCACTGGAGCTCGGCAAGGGTGTCCCAGTTCCTGCGCGAGCTGCTCTCGGGCAGCGGCCGCTCTGGTCCCGCACGGCGCGGCCACGTGCTGGTCTGCAACTGCGCGGAGCCCGAGGACCGCGCGGGGGAGGCGGCGGCCGGGGGGGGGGGCGTTGCACGGGAGGGGGGGGAGGAGGAGGTGGAGGAGGAGGAGGGAGAGGAGGAGAGGAGGAAGGGCGGAAGGAGGAGGAGGAGGGAGGAGGAGGATGAGGAGGAGGAGGAGGAGGAGGAGGTGGAGGTGGAGGAGGTGGAGGAGGAGGAGGAGGAGGAGGAAGAAGAAGAAGAAAAAGAAAAAGAAGAGGAGGAGGAGGAGGAGGAGGAGGAGTCCCCCCCTGGCTTGGACAGCAGGGGCCCCGTCAAGGACTCGGGGATGGCCGGAGCACCCCCCACCCGTGGAGCCGGCGGGGCGGTCGGCGCCGCCCGTGTCGGCGGGGTGAGACTTGCTCGGGGGGCCAGGCCGCAGAACTGGCGGAGGCGGGTGGGGGGCGTGCCTGCCCTTGGGGGCGTGATCGGCGGTTGGCGACCTGGGCCCCCTCCCTTGCTTACCAGCCTGGAACATATCCCTATCCCTATGTTTGGCATCACCTCACCTCGATGCCGATCTCAAGGATTCCCTCAGTTTTTGAGGGCCTATCCCTAAGATTGTCCTCGCTTTTTGCTCGCCCATCATAGGGATAGGGATATGTTCGAGGCTGGCTACTTGCTGGGTTCCCCCCCAGCTCGGGGCTCCCAGGTCCCATCCGTCGCGCGCCGCCCCATCGGGGTGGGCCGGGGGTGCGCCCGCGCAGCTTGGTGGTGTTGCGCGGCCGTGCGGCGCACGGCGCTGCACGGTGGCGCCGCTGCAGGTATTGGCCTCTGTTTCTGCGCGGCCGTGCGGCGCACGGCGCTGCACGGTGGCGCCGCTGCAGGTATTGGCCTCTGTTTCTGCAGCAGCCGGCGGTTTAGCATGAGGTTTTTTTCCCCCCGCCCCCCGTGTGGCAGGACGTAGGGGATCAATGGTGGAGGAGGAGGGGGGGAGGAGGAAGTGAGTAGGAGACGAGGGGGGAGGAGAAGGAGGAAGGGGAAAGAGGAGGTGATGACGTGATGATCGATGATGATGATGATGATGATGATGATGATGATGATGATGATTGATGATGATGATGATGATGATGATGTGTATGATGATGCTGATGCTGATGCTGATGATGTTGATGATGATGATGATGATGATGATGATGAGGATGGAGGTTGAGAGTATGAGGATTGAGGATGATGACGATGATGATGTATGTGATCGATGATTTGGATGATGATGATGATGATGATGATTGTGGATGATGTGGATGTTGATGATGATGATGATGAGTTTTGAGGAGGAGGAGGAGAGGAGGAGGCGGAGGAGGAGGAGGAGGAGGAGAGACAGGGAGGAGGAGGAGGAGGAGGAGGAGGAGGGACAGGGAGGAGGAGGAGGAGGAGTGAAGAGGAGGTGGAGGCAGGAGGTGGGGGAGGAGGACGAGGAGGGCAACCGAGGAGGAGGAGGTAGGAGGATGACTAGGAGGTAGGGGGAAAGGAGGGGGAGGAGGGGGTAATGAGGAGGGGGGAGGAGGGAGAGGAGGACAGGAGGAGGAGGATGGAGGAGGAGCGAGGAGGAGGTGGAGGAGGAGGAGGAGGAGGAGGAGGGGGAGGTAGGAGGAGGTAGGAGGAGGAGGAGGGGAGGAGGAGGAAGGAGGAGGAGGGGAGCAAGGAGCAGGAGCGAGCGAGCTAGGAGCAGCGAGGAGGGTAGGAGGAGGAGCAGGAGGAGGAGGAGGAGGAGGAGGAGGTGGAGGAGGAGGGGAGGGAGGTGGTATGGCGGAGGAGGAGTGAGGAGGAGAGAGAGGAGGACGAGTTGGAGGAGAAGAGGAGGAGGAGGAGGAAGATCAGGCGGAGGGAAGGAGGAACAGGAGGAGGTATGGTAGAGAGGAGGTGGAGGACGAGGAGGAGGAGGAATTCGAAGAATATGAGTTTGATGGCGAGGAGGTTGTTGTTCCCCGTGGCCGGGCCCCGGCGGCCCAGAGCCTGCCCAGCCCGTCTGCAGGACTGGCCGGAGGACGACGTGCTGGACGGCGGATGGCGGCCCCTGGTCGCCTCGCGGTCGCCGCTGCTGGAGACACTGGCAGGGCGGAGCAGGGCCGCGTCTGCGCTGACGACGACGACGACGACGACGAGGACGACGACGACGAGGACGACGACGACGACGACGACGACGACGACGACGACGACGACGACGAGGAGGACGTCGACGACGACGACTATGACGACGAGTCTTGCTCGCCAGAGCCTTCACCAGTCTGAAGCACATGCCCCTGTCCCCAAGCCTGGCGCCCCAGAATGTTGGGCTTCGGAGCGATAGAGGGCGCCCCTCTGTTATCTCTCGGGGGGGCGGGGGTCGGCGCTGCCAGCGGCGAAAGATGCATGTCTTGTTTCCCCCCGCGGCTGCGGCGGCTACGGGACTGCTGCGTTTCAGCTCTGGCTGCCTGTCAGGATCCGCCTGAAATCGAGAGACGCTATTGGGCCGCTCACGCATGCATTTCTGGCCCCAACGGTTCCTTCTGATTCTTGGACTCACATTTGGAGCGACGCAGAAAACCCGTTCGGCTGTGCCAGTATTCGCGAGAAAGCCCCATGTAGTGTGCCTCGCCGCCGGCCCGCGGAAGCCGCGGCAGAAGGTCGCTGTGTCTTCGCGTGTAGGACCCGTCCCTTTCCGTCGCTATATCTCGATGCCGATCTCACGGGCTCCGTCAGTTTCTGAAGGCACATCCTTGGCATTGCTCGTCGCATCCAGTTTGTCCATCTTAGGGATAAGGGGCAAGCTCCAGGCCAGTTCGGGCTTTCTTAGTTCCCGTTTGTTCTTGGAGGTGTTCTCGCCTCGGGATGTTTCCCAGCAGCTACGCCTCGCCGAGAACGCTCCAGGGTTCCACGGGTGCCTGGATAGCCCCGATCTAAGAGACGAGAAAGTTCTACAAACATAGGTGTTTTAGGTTCCATGCGGTTTTCCTGGATCGGCAGTATCCCCCTAGCGGCGTCTCCATCGAAGCCCTTGGCGCGCTTCGCGCGCCAGGGTGGGCGGTACAGCGCTGATCCAAGAAATATGCTCAGACCCCCGAAAGCTTATGTGTACGTTGCTACTTTTTCATCCTGGGGATGCGTTCCAGCAGCTGCGCCTCGCCGAGAGCGTTCCACGAGTGCCCACGCCAAGCAAAGGTTACCGACTGCATTTTCTTGTTGGACCTCGGGGGCTTTTGGGGACCTCCGCACAGGCATCCAGAGCTCCCCGGTCCCCAGAAGAGCAAAGAATGACATAAGCATACTTTCTCAGAGGCCGCTCGGGTTTCTTGGGTCGGCGCTGGGGCCCCCCTTGCGCCGCCTCCGGCGCCGACCCAGGCGCGTTCCGCGCGCCAGGGAGGTGGATCCAGCGCCGATCCAAGAAATGCGCGCGGCTCTCGGGGAAATTGTGTCTGTTGTGTTGTTTGTTCCTCCATCAGTGCCCGGAGCTCGGTTCGCGCCGATGTTGACCAGGCCTGGCGCCCAGACGGGGCCATCGCCCTCGCGTTCCCCGCATCTCGCCCCTCCGAAGGCCGCCAGGCGCTTTCCTCAAGACATGGACGCCTCCGGCGCCGAGAGGCGCTGGGAAAACCAGCAACGTGAGCTGATTCGTTACCCTCCCACATTAGTACCCCCCCACCCCCCATCCATTCGTCCAGGCCAACATGACGAACGAACAGCACACACACACATACCCATACCCATATGTGGCCGGGGGGGAGGAGGGCAGGCTTGGGTATGGACGCGAGTTGTCGCACCCCGGGGGAGGCACCCGTTCGAGCGGGAATCCCCATCCGACAACACGCACCCACAGCCCTCCGTCAACCCTGCAGCCAACCCGCATAGTAAGGATGGGCAACCTTCCCAAGGGATCCCTTGCATCATTGCCCCTTCGGCCCATCCTTGACCTCTCTCGTTGGCCGCGCCCCGCTCGAAGAGCTTCGAAATGGCCTTCCAAGGCCCTGGCATCCTTACCGCGCATCCTCATGATACGGGCCGACTGATGCAGCAGGAGGAGGAGGAGTAGGAGGAGGAGGAGGAGGAGGAGGAGGAGGAGGAGGAGGAGGAGGAGGAGGGGGAGAGGGGGAGGTGGGAGGAGGAGAGGATGGAGGAGGGGAGGGGTAGGAGGAGGAGGAGGGGAGGAGGAGAGGAGGAGGAGGAGGAGGAGGAGGAGGAGGAGGAGGAGGAGGAGTGAGGAGGAGGGGGGGGAGGAGGAGGAGGAGGAGGAGGAGGAGGAGGAGGAGGAGGAGGAGGAGGAGGAGGAGGAGGAGGAGGAGGAGGAGGAGGAGGAGGAGGAGGAGGAGGAGGAGGAGGAGGAAGAGAGAAGGAGAAAGGAGGAGGAGGAGGAAAGGTGGAGGATGAGGGAGAAGGGGGGGGGGGGAGGGAGGTGGAGCGGGAGGGGGAGGGGGAGGGGCAGGAGGAGGAGGAGGAGGAAGGGAGGAGGAGGAGGAAGAGGAGGAGGTGGAGGAGGAGGAGGGGGAGGAGGAGGGGGAGGAGGAAAAGGAAAAGGAAACGGATGATGAAAAAGAGGGTGACAAGGAGGAGGAGCAGGAGATTGCGCATCTTCGCCTCGGCGAAGGGTCGGCAGAAGCTGGCGGAAGTAAAAATTGAAGGGCTGCTCCGCCGGCACGGAGGGTGGTGGAAGAACCGTGCTCAAGGTTGCAGAAGTATGTACACGATGCGCATGTCGAAGATGAACAGAACGCCATCAACATAAACTTTTGGCGCTCTGCGCGGATTTCGTGCATCCGCGCTGGGGCCCCCTGGCGGCGCCTCCTGCGCCGCCCCTGGCGCGCTCCGCGCGCCAGTGAAGGGGGGTCAGCGCAGATACCAGAGATCCGCGCGGAGCGCCAAACAATTGTGTTTATGTTGTTGGTTTCCTCTTCTAGCATTAAGTCGGGCCTGTTCCTTTACAGGAGGAACATTGGAAAATTGTCAAACATTGCTCCGGGGACGATTTATTTTTGTTATATGTTCAGCTACTTCTGATCTCTCGTCCAACATCCCCCTGTAGGGGGACACGCCCGACCGAACCCTAGCGCGACAACCTCGTCGGGTCCAGCGTGTCCAGAGCTGGCCAGCCCCATGGGCTCCAGGGCTCTCGGACCCCCTCCTCGGGAAGGCAGCGCCGGGAACGACGCGCGGCGCCCCAGATCTCTCCGACGATCTGCTCGCTTCCGATTCGGGCGCCTCTCCTCGCTGGCGGCCTCTGGGGTTAAGTCGGGCCTGTCCCTCTACAGAAAGAATATTCAACCGTAGTCACAAAACAGTGTGGAGACGATTTTGGAATATGTTCGAAGATTGTTGTAGCATGTTTTGAATCTGTTTGATCCCTCTTCCAAAACCCCCATGCAGAGGGACACGCCCGACTTAACTCTGGAGGCCTTCATGGGGCCCCGGGGCCATCTCAAGAATGGATCCGGGGCAAACAAATACCGCTCGGGAAGCGCGCGAGACCTCTGGGGCCCTTGGTAGGAGTACAGTCGGGGTGCCGAGGAAGGAACCCTTTTCGTTGGGGAGGGGCTATGTGTTCCTTAGTTGTTTTGCAGTTCGCCTTTGGTTTTGCTTAGGGTTTCGATTCGAAATCGAAGTTTAACTTGTGGGAAAAAGGGGCCTCGTTCCTGATTTAGGGTTCCTTAGGTCAACGCCCCGACTGTAGTCGAAGAAGAAAGGACGGCAGAAACATTCCTGGATAGCTCCGTGGAGAGCCAAGAGGGCTTCAGATGAAGACGCCGGAGCCGCAGGGTAGCCCCGGAGGTCGTTGCGGCTTCGGTGAAAAATCCCCGGAGGGACGTGCTCGAGGTTTTGGCGGGTCCTTGCAGACCTTTTCCAAGCGTTTCCCAGTACGCGCGCCCGGAAGCTCTCCAGAAGGTCCTTCGGAAGCTCATCTCCAGGTCCTTCCAGAGTTCTCAGACCGGCCTTTCCACGCCCTTCGGGCGCCCTGCTATCTGGGTTTTGGACTCTATATCAACTTTTGGCGTTCCGCGCGGATTTCTTCGATCCGAGCTGGGCCCTCCGGCGGCGCCTCCGGCGCCGCCCCTTGCGCGCCCCGCGCGCCAGGGAGGGGGCCCAGCGCGGATCCAAGAAATCCGCGCTGAGCGCCACCAGTTTATGTTAATGTTGGTTTCTTTTGTATAGATCTGACAGTGACGAACGAGACCCTGATGGCATCGATCTTTGGGCCTCTCCACGGGGAGGGATTCCAGCCGTGGCTCGGCGACGAGCGAGGCGAGGAAGTGAGAAAGGGCGGGCCTTCTCAGAAGGCCCAGAAGTCCCCCGGCCTTCTGAGAAGTGTTGTTCCAAGCCTTCCCCGAAGGCCCACAACAAAAACATATTCTCGGAAAAGGCGCGATAGGGTCTTCTGAGAAGCCCCGCCGCCTTCTGAGAAGGTCTTCTCCTTCTCACTTCCCCCCCCTGGTTCGCCGCCAAGACAGGGATCCGACAGGGGCAAGCGAGGCCCTGCGGAATCGATCTCCGGGCCACTCTCCAGGGGGATCGGGCGGCCCCAGCCGTCGCTACGCAAGACGATCCGCCCCGGGGGCTCTGCGGGGGGGGCTCAGCTAGGAAGGTGCCCCTGGCCCCCAAGGTATACCCCCAGATTGTCGCTCCATGTGGGAGCCACTGCGGCCCCCCTCCTCCTCCTCCTCCTCCTCCTCCTCCTTCTCCTCCCTCCTCCCTCCTCCTCCTCCTCCTCCTCCCTCCCCCCTCCTCCTCCTCCTCCTCCTCCTCCTCCTCCTCCTCCTCCTCCTCCTCCTCCTCCTCCTCCCCCCTCCTGATCCTCCTCCTCCTCCGCCTCCTCCTCCTTCCTCCGCCTCCTCCTCCTTCCTCCGCCTCCTCCCTCCCTCCTGCCACCCTTGCCTCTGCCCTCCGCCTGGGGCCGTCTGGCACGCGCTCCAGGTGCAGCCAGCACCTCGTTCGGGGTTTGTTGAAGGGGCCCCCGACCCAAGGTATACCCCCAGCCTGTCGCCCCAAGTTGGAGCCCCTGGGGCCCTCTGAGCCTCGCGAGGGGTGCTCTTAGCGAAACGAAGAGTGTCATAAAACATAAAAGCTTGGATGTCCGCGCGGCTTTCTCGGATCGGCGCTGGAGCCCCCTCCCTGGGGCGCGGAGCGCGCCAGGGGCGGCGCCGGAGGCGCCGCAAGGGGGGTCCAGCGCGGATCCGTGAAATCCACGCGGACCTCCGAGATTTTAGGTTTATAATGTCATTTTTCGTTCCCCTAGTTCTGGAGGCTGTGGGGGTCTCCTTGGAAATCCTGCGGGCACCTTGGGCCAGAGGCACTTCTAGCAACACCCGATCTGGAAGCAAGCGCGCACGCCACGCGGCCTGGTGCCCGGGCACAGCAGCGAAGGAACGCACGTCATCCTGGAGTGTCTTCTGAGAGTCCCAGGCCGACGCACAGACGCAACAGATCGTGGACAGAAAGTCTCTGGCGCGATCCGTTCGGGTCGCTGGGGGGCTGGGTTCCGGAAGAAGTAGAAGACCTCCAGCGGAGCAAGAAGTCATGATAATGATGCGTTCCAGGGGTCCATTGATTCATTGAGCGCGTTCCACCACTCTCAAAGTGCCTACTCGCAAACGTCAGACAAATTACATTGGTTTGTCCCGCTGGATTATATCGTAAATCCCCCGCAGCAGATCCAGGCCATTTGCGAGTAGCTACTTTGCGAGTGTTGGAGCGCGCTTGTCTATAGATTGCCGAAGGCTCCGAAAGGGTGCTAGAAACGAGGGCCGCTCAAAATTGTCAAGTAATAGTGTAGGGACGATTTTTAGACTATGTTTGACATTCGTTTGAATAATCTTGGGGTCTGTTTCTTTTTTCGTCCAAAATCCGCCTGTAGGAGGACATGCCCGACCTAACCTCATACCTGTCCCCAGACCCGTCCCCGTCCAGGGGTGCGCTCTGGCAAAGGGCTCGACGGGAACCCAGCCGTGGTGACGAGCGGCCCCCACGAAGCACAGCCAGGGCAAAATGAATCATGAATAATGTAGAAGCCTCGGCCCTCGAGCCTTCATCATCGTACTCGATCCTTTGGGATGCAACTCCTGGGAGGTTGCACTCGGCCCCCCTTCCATGGTATAAAACACACTACCATTCTACATTCAGGGAGCTATACCCAGAGCAAGCATACCCCAAACGACCACTCTCGACTCGTTTAGGCATGCCCAAAAGCATTCGTACATACGACGCCGACGTACACTTCGTACGCTCGCCCAGCGACCCTACACGCCCGCCTTACGCACGCAGGCGCCCCGAAGCAGTCAAAGGGAACCCAAGGTTACCTTCAGCATCGTCGCTGGTGTCTATATATATATATATATATATGTGTGTGTATGTGTATTGTCATACCCTTCCTGATCCCTTTGGATTCCGCCTAATCGTGTTCAATATTGTGCGAATCTTGGCCGCAGCCAGCTGAATGATTTCCAGTATGGCGCGATCGGTTCTGATAGTTCCCGCGAAGACCTCCCAATACCTGCCCCCAAAGCTTCTCAATCCTCGAGTCACGACCCAGCTCGGACACTCCCAGAGGGGGTGGCTGGAGGGGGGATGGCTTCTTGGAGGCCCTTCTAAGAAGCTTGTGGTTGCGTCGTGGAAGCTGTTCCTGATGTGTTTCGAAGAACTAACTCATTCGCTTATAGGAGACCGCTCCGTGTTTCTAAAAACTGCTGGTGTGTTTGTAGGAAGTGTTGGGTTCCTGCTTAGAAGGGCGGCTGTCCCCTCCTTAGAAGCAGCCCCCTTCGAAGAGGACCCCTCCCCTGCCTCTACTCCGTTGGTGCGCCCGGCCAGCCAGCGCCGAGGAGTTCTCTCCCGAGGTCCTGCTGCGCTTCCCGTCGCAGCCGAATGCCAAGGAACGGGCTGGGCGGGTGAGCAGGAGAATGAGGAGGAGAAGGAGGGGGATGAGGAGCAGGAATTCTGAGGAGGCAGGACGATGTGGGAGGAGAAGGAGCAGGACAAGGAGGGAGGTAGAGGCAGACGGGGAGAAGGAGGAGGAGGAGGAGGAAAAGGATAATGAGGGCGAGGAAGGAGGAGGAGGATGAGCAGGAGGAGAATGAGGCGGGACCAGGTGGAGGAGGGAGGAGGTATGATGACAGGGAGGAGATCGGAGGAGGAAAAAGAGGAAGAAGGCAGAGGAGGAGGAGGAGGAGGAGGAGGAGGAGGAGGAGGAGGAGGCGACAGAGAAATCGGAAGAATGAGGAGGAGGGTGGGACGAGTAAAAGGAAGAGGTGGAGGAGGAGGAGGAGGAGGTGGAGGAGGAGGAGGAGGAGACGGGAGGAGACAGGAAGAGAATGAGGAGAAGCAGGAGGAGCAGGAGGAGAAGGGAGGATGCACATGGCGGACCGGAGGAGCAGACGGAGGAGGATCTTGGGTGCTGATGAAGAGAAGCAGGAGGAGCAGGAGGAGAGGGGAGGGCCGGAAGAGGAGGCGAGGAAAGGATCTCGAGGAGAGAGGAGCACGGGACAGCAGGGGCTGGAGAGCCCCGCGGGGCAGCGAGGGCGAGCGCGCCCCGCCCAGCAGCAGCAGCAGCAGCAGCAGGAGGCACCCGCCCTCCCCCGAGGAGGTCTGCCTGCTGCGCCCCGCCGCGCAGGCGCCCCCCGCCGCCGCGGGCGACGCCGGCGCCGCCGCCGCGGGCGCGCCGCGCGAGGCCGCCGGCGGCGGCGGCGCGGAGGCCGCGCGCGGCGCGGCGCAAGCGCCGGGGCAGTGCTCGGTCCGCGCGCGGGCCGCGGCGGGGCCGGCGAGCTCGCGCGGGCCCGGGTGCCAGCGGGCGGGGTGGGGGGACCACAGGCCGGCCGGCGCGCCCGAGGGGCAGGAGCAAAGAACGCGCGCCCCCTGCGCCGCGGCCTCGGCCCCCGCCTCGCGCTTCGCCTGCCTCCCCCACCAGGCCCCTGGCGTCGTGGCGGAGGTCGTGGCGGGAGGTTGGTCGTTTGGATTGCTCGGAGCGTCCAGGAGGCCCTGCCGGACCTCGGGCCCGTCGAGCAGGACTCGGGACGAGACACCGGTCCCAGGGCAGGGCTCCAGACCGTGAGCCCACGTTGTGAGAAGCCATGGCGTCGGGGGTGTGCGTCCTCCTCGCGTCCTAGATGCCTCCTTTCTCCTTGATGCCCCGAGGCGCAAATTCAACAGCGCCCGTGAGCAACGTACGCCAATGCATGCATGCGCCATGTACGGGCATCGAATGGCACGCGTCAAGCACATGCATCACGAATCCAACCCAGGGATCGGAATGCGACATCAAAAGCGCTCACCCGCAACAGACACCTGGGACTGACATCAATGCCATCAATGCACGTATCCGCAAATATTGCCAAGGACACATCGAGTCACATTTTGGGTGTGCGCTTGACGGATTCCGTCCCCTCTCCTTTTTATCCTCTTCCTTCTCCTTCTCTCCCCCTCTGCCCGAGTCCAGGGCTACTGCAATTTTTGTTTGCCTTCAGCTCGGCACCACCAGGCTTCCATCAGCCCTCAGATTCCGTCCTCCTCCGTCCATGTGCACGAGAACCACGTACGCATACACCAACAACATAGCACATGTACAACCACGGTACCTAACCACATTATCGCTGTATTGAGTCACGCGGTAACGCTACAGACTTCGAAACCATTCGCAGCAGTTCTTTGGCGGTGACCCCTTGGATCAAACACATGGTTGCATTCAAATGTTATCGAATGTTGCACATTGCGCCCCAATGCAACGCAACAGCTGTGCGAAACAAGCTCCAGCCAATCCGAGAGCAATGCAATACAAACACGCGCAAAACGTGAAGGCAACGCGACAGCAGCGCGAAGCTTTTCGGACGGCCCTTGGACGCCTCTCGAGAAGCAATTCGCAAAGCCTCTCGGGAGCTTCTCCGGAAGCCTCTTAACGCACGAATTCCACGGACTTCCGAAGGGGCAAGAAGGAAGTCTTAATAGTTTCTCGCTGGATCATGCGGGGATAAATGTCTCAAGGGATCCAAATGGTTTCCTAAGGGGCCCCACATTTTCGATCGAATCTGCCTGATTTCTGGAGGATGCTCAACGGTTCCCGCAGAAACCCGAACGGTTTCCAACACAGTCTGTTGTATTATCTTGGCCATCTCGAGGATTACCACCAGAGGATGCCGGCAGATGGCCGAAGGCATTCTGAAAGTTGTTGGATTGCAGCAGACGTCTTCAGGTATCCTCAGGCATCCTCCAGAAGTCCGGAAGAATCTTCCAGACGGACTCGTTCGGTGGCAAATCATGGGAGCCTGGTCTACCTTAAACAACTTCTCTTTAGCGTCGATTAACGTCTAGGAGTCGATGAGACAGCTCCGGTTTAGCGTCGATTAGCGTCGACTTAGCATCGATTAGCGTCGACTAACGTTGATTAGCGTCGATTCGCAAGAGCCGACAAGCTGGTATGGGAGGCTCCCATGAATTGCCACCGAAGCTTTGATATTATTCTGGCTATGTCACGGCATCAGCCGGGCTTCCGAAGGGTTCCTCAAGATGTCATTAGGAGTTCTAAAGAAGATGCGTTGTGGGTTCCGTCGGACCCCTTGTCGAATGTTATAGATGTTCTCTGGCATCGGCGGGACTTCCTGAGGAAACTTCAGGACGGCGTAAGTAGTCTTCTGGATGTCTTGCGGAATCATCTGGATAACCTGAGGATTCTTCCTGTTGCACGAAGGAAGCCGAGAGATGTCCTACGGCACCCCAAAGACACCACTGTGTTTTTGCCAGAGGGTCCCAACGGTTGTCTTAAGAAGCAGCGCGTTTGAAGTAAATCGTCGGATGCAGAGGTGCTTCTACAGCCTTGAACAACATTTCCATGCTGCAAGTTGGCTGGGCTCTGGCCCATCACGGGTGGGATCCGCCCAAGTGTGAGATGCAATTCGCGTAGCGGCCGCTTTTGCGGTGACCCCCTTTGGCGCTGCATGGGAGGGAGTCCACCTAGATTACGGGTGGCTCGGAGTCTTTTCCGAGTCCTTTTCCGAGTTCCGCGAGAACGACTTCCAGGGGGGACTCCGATGGGCCTCAGAACGAATTCGGCGAGGTAATGTTGGCCCACTGGCTACAGTGGCGGCAGGAGCACGAGGAATCAGAAATGAGGAGGAGGAGGAGGTGGTGGAGGAGGATACAGGAAGCAGGAAGGAGGAAGGAGGAGGAGGAGGAGGAGGAGGAGGAGGAGGAGGAGAGAGGAGGAGGAGGAGGAGGAGGAGGAAAGAGGAAGGAGGAGAAGGAAGGAGGTGGAGGAGGGAGGAGGAGGAGGAGGAGGAGGAGAGGAAAGAGGAAGGATGAGGATGAGGAACGAGGAGGGATGAGGAGGAACGTGGAACGAGGAGTAGGAGGAGTAAAGAAAAACGTGGGTAAGCAAGAGGAGAAGGGAGGAGGAGGAGGAGGAGGAAGAGAACGGGGAGCAGGAAAACACAGGAGGATGCTAAGAATGAGTCTGGCCTGCTCGGCCGACCTGCTTGAGTCCCATTGTTTTGAGCCTTGAGGCCTTAGTCGTTGCTCTCGGTGCCTGCTGTTCCCCTTTCCCCGCAGCTGCCTCCTCCTTCTCCTGCCGGTATGCTCCTCATCATGTTCCTTTTCCTTATTATTGTTACCAGTTCTGTCATTATAAATATTAACTTCTTTTTTCTCATCCTCCTTATCCTCCTCCTTCCCATGCAACGCTCTGCCTGCTCCTGCTTATCCTCCTTATCCTCCTGCCCTCTTTCTCTTCCTTCTCTTCCATGATTCTCTCATGTAACCCACCCAGCACATGCATACTCTTGCATTGATTGCTTCTTGAGTCAGGCAGCTACTCCTGGCACGCAGTTGCTGGTTTATTCGTCCTCTTTCACATCCTTCTCACCCCCCATCCTTCTCCTTGTGCCGCTTTCCCCCCAGCGCTCGTTCCATCTTTTGCGCTCTCAGCTTCTACCGCTGCCCGTGAGGATGACAATCCCGTGGTGAGCATTCGCGTGTGGACGAGCTCGACGGTCGACCAGATCGCCTTCAAGTACAAGGACGGAAGCGTCAGGACGTGGGGGCGCTTGGAGAGTCCACGCGGAGCCGAGCCAGCACCCTTCGACCTTGCAAACGGAGAGTACCTTGTACAAGTCTCGGCGCGAGTGGGCGATTCCACCGACGGCATCCAGTTCACAACCTCCCGTGGCAAAAGCAGCATATGGTACGGGGACAGCAGCGCCGGGAGCGACTGCACGTGGACCGCGCAGAGCGGCTTCCACATCCGCGGCTTCCAGTCGAGGGAGGAAGAAGCCTCGAGACCGGTCCCGAGCATCACGGACGTCGAGGAGATTCAGATCAAGGCAGCGCTTCACTTATATTCTGGAGTCGGCCTGGGGAGGAATTCGGCGAAGCAGCCCAACGCACGAGGTCCCACTGTCCATCCTCGCACTCCCCCCCCCATGCCTCCCACTGCCTGCCCGCCCCCACCGGGGCATTCAGATTGGAAGACTCGAGCCTGCCACCCCGTCGGCCCCGCCAGGCGCACCCGATCCCCTGCGAGTATCCGCCCTCCCTCTGCTCCCTGCTCCCCGGGCGTGCTGCGCACCCCCCTCTTGCCGGTGGGCTCTGCGCGGCAGCCTGCGCGGCCCCTCGGGTGGTCCGCTCGCGCGACATCGGCAGCGTGCCGGGGCTCTCTGCAAGGAGTGCTCACTAGAGGTTGGCCCGTCCGCTTGCCGCCCCGCTCCCCCCCCGCCCCCCCCCTCATCGTGTTTCCCTGACGGGTGTTCTCTTGTCGCTGCCCTCTCGATCTGTCTTCCCACGTGCGTGTGGGACGGTGTGGGTGTGGGGAGAAGGGGGGTGGGGATGACGGGAGGGAGGGAGGGAAGGCGTGGGAGATGTGGGGAGGCGAGGGGGAGGAGCCACCACCATCAGCAGGTCCCCTTTCAGCGAGGAGGGCAGCGGTGTCTTTCCGCGCCCGAGACAGGAGACGTCTGCGGGCGGGGCGCCGCAGAACAGGGGGACCCCGCGCCAGCACGGTGCCCTGCCTCTTGCTCTTGCCTCTGGGCGGTGGTGGCGTCGGCTTCCCTCTGCTGTCGGAGGAGTGCTTGGCCCCACTCTCGAGCACCCTCCCCTTCCCTCCCTCAGTCATCAGGAAGACCGAGTTGTTCGGTCCTGGGCGTTTCCAGCACCTCGGCCTCTTGTGGCCCTCTTCGGGTCCCAGGGCCACCAGAAATACGGCCGAGCATGTGATAAAGAAACCTCCTCCCGAAAAGCTCAGCACGAGGTTCTGAACCCACTTGCTTGAAAGCTCGCCCAATTTCTTCAGCACGTACGCCGCTCCAGCGTTAACAATAGAACTTGGCCCACGTGTGGTTTAAGGAACTGCCGGCCAGCTGGCCCAGATATCTCAAACGATAGTCCTCTTGATCACATTTTAGGTCGCAGGCCAACGCGGAAAAGATCTACTCTAGGCCTCCTTGACGTGGCCGGAGTGGATGGCGTCGGGGGATCACGCCGCATCGCTCATGCATCGGCGATGCGGCGGGATCCTCCGTTCCGGTCTGCTCGGACACCGTCTCCTCTCCATGCGTACCCCTCGGCAGGGGCCGAGACCTTCGGGGCCCGCGGGCTGGGAAACGCAGAGGCGTCGGCGGATGTCGGGGACCCGCTATCCCTGGTCGCCCCTCTGCTCCCTCTCCCCCAGTTGCGTCTCCTCCTCGCTCCTCCCCCATTCCCCCTCCTCTCCACCTCCTTCCTCCCCCACCCCTCCTCAATCCGCGCTCCTCCTACCCTACATTGTACTTATCCTCCTCCTCCTCTTCCTCCTCTTACTCCTCCTCCTCTCCTTCCTCCAACCCCATTTCCTCCTCCATCCCTCCTCATCCTCATGCTCCTCCTCATCGTCAGCATCATCATCATCATCATCATCATCATCATCATCATCATCATCATCATCATCATCATCATCATCATCATCATCATCATCATCGTCATCATCATCATCATCATCATCATCATCATCATCATCATCATCATCATCATCGTTATCATCATCATCCTCATCCTCAT
>CAUYUJ010012014.1:157500-160000 GCA_963575745.1 Prorocentrum cordatum | reverse complement strand
GGCCCTGCGGCGACCTCGAGGACTCCGCGGTCCATGGCGAGCTCAGGGAAGTAGGGCTTGTGACAATTGCCGCGCCGCCAGGCACTGTTGCCAAAGGTGTCTATGGCCTAAGATGCCCCTGGATTCCCGCGCCGTCTCGGAGCCCTCGGTGCCCTCGGGGCCTCTCGAGGGATGCCTTGGAGTCCGCAGGGAGTTTCCGGGTCACCCCAGAGACACCCTGGGCCAGGTACCCCACTGTAGCAACATCCGAACTCTCGCTCCGAGGCGCCCAACGAAAACAGCAGACGTGCTGCTGAGCGGCAGTTGCTCTTTTTTCGTAGACTCCGGCAAGTTTACTTGCATGGGGGTTGGGGAGGGGGGGAAGCGGGCGTGGCGAGGCCCGAAAAGGAACCCGGGACTTCACGCAAGTCGGGACACACAGTTGCACGCCTTTCCGGCTCAGCGTTGTTTGCAAAAACGGCGGACGGGGGCAGGAATGCCATGCAAGTAGACTTGCCTGAGTCTGAACAATAGTCAGCGAGCGAAGAACGGTATAACATAAACTTTTTCGCTGTCGGGGGCGCCTGTCCCTGGGCGGCTGGAAAGTTTATACCCCTACGGTGGCACTGTAGGGGTACAAACTTTCCAGCCGCCCTGGGACAGGCGCCCCCGACAGCGAAAAAGTGTTTTTGTATACCGCTCTTCACCCTTTAAAGTAGAACGCCCTCGCATTCGCCAACGCCCCCATGCGCATATGGAGCCCCGAAGCACCCAGAGTCCCCCACGGCACGATCGCTCAGAGCCGCCGCCCCCGCCGAACTACTCTCGACCCCTCCCTGGGACCAGCTTTGCTCGGCTGGCGTCGGCCTCTCGCAGCCATGGGGCTTGGAAGCGGCTGCCTGTCCAGTGCCCATGTCGATCCGAGCGATCCGATTCGATATTACTCGGAGTAGGAAAAAAGCCATGAACATAAACGTTTAGCGCTCCGTGCGGATTCCTTGGATCCTCGCTGGGCCCTCCCCCCCAGCGGTGCCTCCGGCGCCGCACCCGGCGCCCTCCGCGCGTTAGGGAAGGGGGCCCAGCGCAGATCGAAGAAACCCGCGCGGAGCGCCAACAGTTTCTGCTCGTGACGGTCCTGCTTCTTCGAGCTCTCTGGGCGCTGGCCGGACCCTCGGCCACAAGTCCACACCGCTGCGGTCGGCGTCCCGAGAGGACGCGCGCCGCTCTCGGCCAGGGCTTTTCGGGGGCCCGCGGGGGCCCCGCACCCTCGCGTGATTTCCTGCTCCCTCGCGTCGGCGGGCACGGCGCGGGCGTCGAGAGAGCTGCGGCCCGCGCGCGGAGGTCGATGCGGCCGGCCCCCGCGGCCCGAGGCTCGCCTGGCCATTGTTTGTTCGGCTGCGCGTGGGAGTGGCCCTTCGCCGGAGTGACCTCTGGTGCGCGCCCGTTGGGGCCCCCCGATCGCCGAGTGCGGTGCGGTGGTGGCGTCCTGCGCGCTCGTGTGTGGTCCCCATCGCGGCCCTCGAAGAGCCGCGCACCACAGAGGTGTTCAAAGGTCCGGTCGGCCCGCATAGAAAGGGTGGGCAATGTTCCCAAGGGCACCCTTGCATCCTTGCCTCCTCGGCCCATCCTTGGCCACTTTCGTGGGCCGCGCCCCGCTCGAGGAGCCTCGACGTGGGCGTCCAACGCCGTTGCATCCAACATCGCGCATCCTCATGATACGGGCCGACTGCATCCTGTGAGCACGGGGGTGCATGGCTGGGCGGGCGGAGGGCAGGCTTGAATTCAGAGGGGAAGGGCGGAGACGCTCACGTGGCGCTACCGTGCACCGTGGCGCAATTCGACATCCCGACTCCGATTCGATGCGGGATCCGATCCGATCCGATTCGATCCGTGGCTGCGTGCTACCAGTCCGACTCGAACTTCCGACTCCGTGCCGCCCGATCCGAGGCACACCCCGATGCGCTCCGACCGCCCGCTTCGGCGCCGCCGCACCCTGCCCCCGGGCGGCGGGCACGCGGCGGAGAGCTCCGGCGTGAGCTGCGCCTGGCCGCCAGAGAGGCCCCGGGCCCAGGGCGTCCCGGGCCTCGTGCCGAGGCGGGGTCTTGTCCGTAGCCACCGCTTTGGAAGGACGTGGAGGAGGAGAAGAAGGAGGAGGAGGAGCAGAAAGGGGAGGAGAAAGAGGAGGAGGAGGTGGATGAGAAGAAGGAGGAGGAGGAGGAGGAGGAGGAGGGCGAGGAGGAGGGCGAGGAGGAGGGTGAGGAGGTGGATTCGCTTGTGGAGAGAGAGAGAGAGAGGACGCCTTTCATGGGGAGAAGTAGGAGGAGGAGAAGGAGGAGGAGGGTGAGGAAGAGGAGCAGGAGGAGAAGGAGGAGGAGGAGGAGGAGGGCGATGAGGAGGACGAGGACGAGAAGGAGGGAGGGGGGGAGCAGGAGGAGGAGGAGAAGGTGAGGAGGAGGAGGGAGGAGGAGAAGGAGGACGAGGAGGAGGAGGACGAGAACGAGGAGGAAGAGGAGGCGGAGGA
>CAUYUJ010012014.1:97500-150000 GCA_963575745.1 Prorocentrum cordatum | reverse complement strand
CTACAATTACACCTTCGGAGTACTACTCTCTCCTGACTCTCCTCTCGCATTCTTCTACACAAGACTGGGGAGCAGTCCTTTCTGAGAGTGCTTGACAATGTTTGCCAGCGTGGACCCCAAATAGTGATCTCTTGCACCCTGTGCGGTGCAATCTAGGTGGTGCAACGCGTGTGGTGCAATCCGTGTGGTGCAATGCAGGTGGTGCAAGCCATGCGGTGCCGTCTGCGTGGCCAGACCCATGCAACGCAAGGCAGCGCAATGGAAAAAACAGCACAAAGCAGTAAAAAAGCCATGCGGCGCCGTGCAACACCACGCAAAGCCGTGCCATGCGATGCGAGGCGATGCGGTAAGCCACGTACCGCGGACGGGAGCGGGGCCGCCGGGGCCGCAAAAAGACGGCCCAGTGATTTCTAGAAGCGAAGCCAGGCCCCCCAAGTGCAAGCACCGCTTGGGGGCTCGGATTGGGTTGGCGTTCGGTGGTTCCAAGCGCGCTCGGATCGGCATTCCGCTCCCGTCGTTCAGCACTGCGCTTTCGCCGCGGCGCGGGCCAATTTTTCCTGGATCCGGCCGGGCCCTTGCTCGTCGTCGTTGCCCCGCTGGTCTCCCTTCCGCCTTCCCCTGGTCGTCCTGCTCCTCCCGCTCCTTCCACACTAGCTCTTGCTGCTGTTGTGAGTCCTCGTCCTCCTCCTTCCTCATCCTCCTCTCCTCCCTCTTCCCAAGTACGCAGCTGCTCTTTTCCGACTGCGCACAGCACGCTTGTTGTGTTGCTTGAGGTCCGGGTCGGCTATGGCACGCATCCGCAGGTAGGGAAGAATCGGAGCCATGGGCAGGGGAAGGGAAGGCGGGATCGGATGTCAGATGTGGCGCGAGCGCACCCGGCTTGCCTCGTCCCCCTCTCCCGCTGCCCCACCTCGTCTCCGTTCTGGCCCGCTCGTCCTGTCTTGGTTGGCCCGCCGCCTCCCCATCCCTCCTTTCGGGGGCGGAAAAGAGGGGGGTGATGACTAGGGGGGGGGATATCATGGCGTGGGCCATAGTATTCCACCAGATTTCATGGCGCCTCTTCTTATTTCATTACGTCCCTGGCCCCCCCGCTGGGCCGCGCACATGCCGCCGGTCATGATTTGCCCCCCCCCCTCTTGGACACCCCCCTCTTGGCCGCTCCCGATCCTTCCCCAACCGTCCTCTCGGTCGGGTGGGTGATCGGGGGACGGCAGAATCGATTGTGGAACAGCCTGCGCCCCACCGCAAACGACCCCTTTTGATGGGCATGTCCTGCAGCACTGTATATCCCAGCCCTGCTAAGTCTGGCTCGGGGATTGCCCGAGTGTCTGGCATGGCCTCGATAAGGAAAGTCGCACGCGGTCTGTCGAACGTGCGTCCCGCTCTAATCATCTCGGGTCGGACGAAGTGGGGGGGGGGATCGGGGCCAGAATGGGTCACGAAATCTCCTGGAGGCGGTGGAGAGGAGCCAGCCACGCGAGCTGATCTGCCAACCTTTTTTTTTTTGTCAAACGCTGCTGTCCCCCACCTCTTCGCCCGCCCCGAGGGTCGCCACCTCCTCCCCAGGAGGATTGAGGATCGAGGAGGGGTGGGCGATCGAGGATCGAGCATGATTTTGTTACGTTGCATCTTCGGTGGGCCTCACCTGTCCCCACAATTGTTTTTTTGTTTGTGCCCGACGCGGGCTCCATGCGGACTCGGCGCGAATTTGGCGTGAATCCGACGCGGATTCGACACGGTTTCGACACAGATCCGACGAGTCCGACACGGATTCGACTCGGATTCGACGCGGAGAGGGCCGCGACGGGACAGAGAAGGTCCCCCGAGGATGCAACATAAATTTTGGACCTGCCGATCCTCCCCAAGATCGGGGTTGGGCTCGAAGGCCGCCGGAGTCCCAGACCCCGGCCAGCTGGCGTCCTGGTGAAGCCAGGTCGGCGTGGGGCGTTTTCTGAGTTTCGCTTCCAGGGGCCCTTCTCTCAGAGGAGGGAGAGGTACCCATACTGGTACCCGCCCCTCGTCTTCCCCTTCTGGAGCCTCCTGGGAGGCCCTCGTCGCCACCGCTGGATTCGCCTCGAAATTGTAGTCAGAACGCACTCTGGGAGAGGTCCGGGGAGTAGCGGTATCAGTACCTTTCGGTTCCCCCTTTCTCGGCCCCAGGACCCACCCCAGGCGCTCGGCGTCGGGGCGGTTTGTGCGAGCGTTGAGGTCGAGAGTTCCCGATCCACACGCAAGTGGAGAAGCAGGGCGCCGGACGTCTGGGTCTGGCATGTTTCCCGAGAGCCCTACCCCTATCCCTCCTCATCCCCATCTTGTTTGTCGGTGTGGCACACTGGGTGCTAAAAACTGTGATGCGACGGATCCAGAGGCCCCTCATCCACCGAGCTCGCGGTTTCGTCTCCACTGGGCCGGTTGGACGTTCTGACAGCGGCAGTGGGAGATTGCAATGCGTGTGTGGATGTGTTGTAGATGTCTAAACTTCGTTATGCAGTCAGATGTGTGTCTGCATGCGCACGTGCGCTTCCACGCATAGACATACACCAGGAGCGTGCGACAGCCTGACTATGATGTTGCACAGGTGCATATCCGCATGGCTACTTTTATGTGCTCGTGGACATACTTCGTAAGTGCTATGGCCCCTGGCCAACGTCGTCTTCGAATGCACGAGCATAACCTGCGTTGTCAGTTATGTACGTAGGCATCTCTATATATATTTTTACAACAAAAGATACACGTCTATACTTCCTACACATAGCCGCCACCCTCCTTATGCTTGTGTCATCTTCTCTGCTTGCAGAGTGCCTAGGTCTTCTTTTTCCTCATCCCCCTTCCTCCATCTTGTCCTCCTCTTCTGCTCCTCCCTTCTCCTCCTCTTTCTCCTCTTCCTCATCTTCCTCTTCTTCCCCCTCCTCATATTCCTCCTCCTCCCATGCCCCCTTCTGTTCTCCCTCTCCCTAAACATCCTCTTCGGGCCTCTCCTACTCCTCCTTCTCCTCCTCCTCCCTTTCTCCCTCTTCCCCCCCAAATCCAGCAGCTCCTGCCCAGTTCCCCCTCCTCCTCGTTTCCGCCATACCTTTGCAATCCTCGTGCCCCTACTGATCGCACGCTTCCGCACCCCTGCGTCTTCTCAGCTAGCCGTCGCGTTCGAAGCCTCTACGGTGGGTGGACTAAAAGTGTCCACACGTGTCTCGCCAAGACCTTGAGTTATCAAAGCACTTCGGACCAGAATGTATATTCCCCTTCCCCAAAAAATCAAAGTTGACGGGTGACGGCGATAGGACACAGACCAGGGACAAAATGTGGACACTTCAACTTTGGTTTCGAGTGGGAGGGGTGCGAAGCAATGGCATTTCGCAGTTGTGGTGGTCATCATGACCATCATGATGCATAGTCTTACCGCTAGGGGTGTGCACACTTTTTGTCCGGGCACCGTAGAAACGAAAGGTTCTTATGCCCCAGCGCCGAACTTTGCTTTGGGACAGAAAAACGGACCTGGGTTCTGGCGCAAAGTCTCCCCTCCCCCTTCTATCCCTGATCCTCTTTTCTCCCTAGTCCTCAGCTAGCAAGACCACCCGAACCATGCAGACCACCCGGACCAGCTAGTCAGATCAGCGAGGTCGACCGACCAGACGAAAATAACGAACAGTGCAATGCAAACAATCAGGCCAATGCACATATTGCAACGCACAGCAAAGTGCAATGTGCCCGAAGTCGGTAGTCAGCTCATGCAGACCAGAACAACCAGACTAACCAGCAACCCAGACCAGACCAGACTAACCAGACCAGCTAGCAAGACCACCCGAACCAGGCAGACCAAGCAGACCAACGAGTCAGACCAGCCACGTAGACCGACCATACGCACAAAATGAGAATTGCAATGCCAAAAAAGCTTCTATACCAAAGAAAATTGAAAGGCACACGGAACTGCAATGCTCAAGGAGGCGGTGGCCAGTCCAATTAGATCAGACCAGCCAGCAAGCCAGACAAGGCCAGACCATTCAGACGAGCTAGTAAGACCGATCGGCCAGACAAGCCTGGCAGGCCGATCAGACGAACAGAAAGAAAATTACAATGCAAGGACATTGCGATGCATGACACAGGCAATGCAAACAAAGCTACAATGCTCCCGCAGGCTGTAGCCAGCCCAAGCAGACCAGACAGCAAGTCTACCGTTCCGTGGAGACCAGGTAGACATGCCGGTCAGACCAGCCAGGTAGACCGAACAGACCAGCGAAACGAGCATTGCAATGCAACAGAATCTTGTCATACAAAATCACGTGCAATGCAAAACAAGTTGCAATGCTTCTGGAGGCGGTAGCCAGCCCATCTAGACCAGATCACAGAGACCAGCCAGAAGACTAGCGAACCAGGTGGACCGGCAAGACCAGCCGGTCAGACAAGCCAGGTAGACAGAACATATCAACAGAACGTGAGTGCGAAGACAAACACATGCAAAGCAAGAGAAAGTGCAACGGACCAACAAATGCAATGCTCCTGTAGGCGGTCGCCAGTTTAACCAGACAAGACCAAGCAGACCAAGCAAGATTAGACCAGCCAGCAAACCAAACCAGATCAGACCAGACCGAGCAGGCCAGCTAGCAAGACCAACCGAAACAGGCAGACCAGCCAGACCAGCCAGTCAGACTGGCCAGGTAGACCGACCAGACCAACGAAACGAACATTACAATGCAAGATAAGATTGGAATCCTCTCGGGACCCTCCTGGGGACCTCTTGGACATATCTTGCTTCTTTTTACGCTGTAATCAGCTGTACGTCAAAATATTTCCAAGGCAACATCACTGCAACGTAACAATCAACATGTGTTTGCGCGGTGCTCGCTGACATGTGCCCTCCAGCCCTCCCTGAACGTCCCCACACCACGCTCGGCTCCCCCGCCAAATCCTGAGGTCAAACTCGAGCAGCGCCATGCTGCTGAGGTCAAGCTCGAGCAGCGCAAATCAAACCATGCAGCGCTGAAGCAGCTGCAACGCAGACAAACTCACAATGCAAACGAGTTTCGTGTGGTGGTCGTCGACATGTGCGCTTTTCAACCCTCCCTTGGCGTCCTCAAACCACGCTTGGCTCCTCCGCGGAGTCCTGAGCTCAAGCTCGAGCAGCGCCACTACAGCGCAAAATAATAATTGCACTGCCAACGAACTGCAGAGTACAAACCAATAGTGTCGGGCGATGGTCGCCGACATGTGCGCTTCCACCCTCCCTGAGCATCCCCGAACACACGCGTGGCTCTCACGTGGAATCCCGGGCTCAAGCTCAAGCAGCCGAGGTGGAGCTTAGGTCTCAAGATGTAAGATTGCTCTTTGGAAGCTCGGCGTCCCGCCGTGCGCTACAGCGGCTAAGATCTGTCTTTTCTACTCACCCCCCCAATTCCCCCTATCCCTGTCCCCTCTTCACTTCCGCACCCTCCCCTTCCCCTCCCTTGGTCCGTATAAATCTCCTCCCCCTCCTCCTCCTTCCCACCCAACCCCCTTATCCTCCACTCCATCTCCCCCCTCCTCCCGCCTTCGCCTCCTCATCATCCGTCTCCTCCTTTTTCCCTGGATCCCCGACCAGCCCCTCATTCTCCTGCCCCCACTCCTCCCCGTCCACCCGACCTACCCACCTTTCTGCTCCCATGTTCCCCCTGACAGTTCTCCAAACCTCCATTTGGTTCTCCCTTCCCACTCCCCCTCTCTTCCTGCCGCGCCATCGGCCGGGCCTTCCCGCAGGCGATCTGGGACATTTCCGCGTTGGACATTGAAAGCACGACGAGGAGCGTCTGCGAGAAGGCTCTGCCCGCATAGGGGGGAGCGGACCAGCGAGAAGTGAGCGGCGAAAGGGCAGAGGGTAACACAAAAATGAAAAAGGGGAGGGGGAGGAGGAGGAGGAGGAGGAGGAGGAGGAGGAGGAGGAGGAGGAGAAGGAGGAGGAGGAGGAGGATGAAAAGGGAGAGGAGGAGGAGGAGGAGGAGGAGGAAGAGGAGGAGGAGATGGAGGGGGAGGAGGAGAAGGATGAGAGGAGAAAACGGAGGAGGAGGAGAAGGAGGAGGAGGAGGATAAGGAAGAGGAGAAGGAGGAGGAGGAGGAGGAGGAGGGGAACTGGCGGGCAAGGAGGAGGAGGAGGAGGAGAGGAGGGAGGGGAGGAGGGTGACGAGGATCGGAATTGAGAGGGTATGGGAAGCGACGGAGGGGAGGAGGAGGGGAGAAGAAGGGGGAGGGACTTGGACAAGAGGAGGAGGAGGAGGAGGAGGAGGAGGAGGAGGAGGAGGAGGAGGAGGAAGAGGAGGAGGAGGAGGAGGAGGAGGAGGCATCGCCCAGGAATCCGCAGTCCACGTAAAGGCTCGCGTAGCTCAGACGGCTGGCACAGGTTGTTTGTTTGTTACAGCTCTGTTGTTGCACTGCGCAGTGGCTCAGCAACTTATCGGGCCCGCCTCGACACGCCGGCGTGGGCCTCCGCCGGCCTGCGGAGGCAGCGCTCGCCCACCGCCTGCATGCCATTAGCAGAGGCCGACGATGCCCGACCAGATGTCCTCCGGTGCACCCCCCCTGGTTGTTGCGTGGATCGCCAGGCCAGCGCGGCTGGGGCGGCGTCGAGTGCCTGGCCCCGGCGCGCGCGCGCCGGCCGATGCCCTGTCCTGGATGCCGCCGCTGCCATCGGATGACGCCGTCGCAAGCTTCCGCGGGTGGGGGGGGGGTGGCGGTGCGCTACGCCACTCCCGATCGGCCCGAAGGCCGTGCCAATCTAGAACTCGGGGCGGAAAACTTGGCCCGTGCCTCCGGCACCCAGACGAACGTGCGATCGCCTTCGATGGACTGCTCCTCGGGCAGGCAGGGGCGGGGAGCGAAAGGGGGCGAGGGAAAGGCGGCATAAAAGGGAAGAACACCGCCAGGTCTCGTTCGCGGGGCCCTCGTGAGGACGTCCGCTTTCTCGAGCAGCGCGCCGCGCCGGGAATCCCCGTCGACCCTGGGGCGAGGATGTGAGGTGGCTCCGGAAGCAGCGCTCGGGCGTCGCGCTCAGATTCGGGGGGCGTCCCGGCCGCGGGGGAGTGGGGGGGATGTCGCGGCCGTGGTCAGCCGTGGTAGGTCCCAGATGCCATGGCCCCCTCCTTATCTTTCAACACTTAAGTCGGGCCCGTCCCGCTCCAGGGGGATTTTCGACGAAAAATAAGTCATACCTCTAAAATGTCCCCAGACAATTTTTCGGGTATGTATTATTTTTCGTCGAAAATACCCCTGTAGGGGGACAGGCACGACTTAATTCAACACGCTGCCTGGCCCCCCCCCACCTCGTCCGCGCAAGTTCGTGGTGTCATGGTGCGCAGCCCCCCCCCCGTCCTTCTTGGCCTCCCACTGCGGCGCACTCGACAGACGGTGCGGGACAGCACACTTCCTGGACATCGAGCTCGCGGGGCTCCCGCCTCGAGCGGCCCTCGCGTCCTTGCGCGCCCGGCCGGCCGCTCGAGTGCCGCGGGGCCGCCATGGTTCTTGCGCGCGACGAGTTGGAGGCCGGGCTCGACGCAGTGTTCGACAGGTGGGTGACCAGGCTGCTCGAGCTTTCTTCGCCGGTCTCCGGCTCGGATCTCCTCCGCGAGGTCAGCGCGGTCTCCGTGGCGCGATTGCGGTCCAAGCGGGGGTCGGTGCCATGCTGGCGTATGGCAACCCGAGGCGGATTGCGAAGGTCGTTGTTGAGCGCGCAGCCTCATGGTTGCGACTCTGCCCAGGGAGGGCCAGGCCCTGACGACGAGCACGGTGGCGAGGGGGCTGGCCTGCGGCGTGGCGACGACGACGACAACGACGACGACGCGCCCGTTTAAGGGGGGCTCGCCCGCGGCGAGGCGACGACGACGACGACGACGACGCGCCCGTTAAAGGGGCGGCGAGGCGACGGCGACAGCGACGGCGACGGCGACGGCGACGGCGACGGCGACGGCGACGGCGGCGGCGGCGGCGACGACGACGACGACGACGACGACGACGACGACGACCACGACGACTCTGCGCCCGCGTAAGTGGGGCGGTGGCGCTGGCGGCGCAGAGAAGGGCTCAGCGCCAGCGATTGCTCAGCCCCTCCTTGCCCTGCTCGCCCTGACCTCGGGCAGGCCTCGGGAGGTTTCGGGGAAACGTAATCCTCGAGTGCGCCGGAGCCCGGGCTTGCCGACGCTTTTTGACGAGCGCGTCCTGGATTCTGAGGGTCCAGTTTTCGTGGGATGTCTGCAGCGGGAGCTCGCGTCAAATTGCAGACTGGGTTTCGTCAGTTTCATGATGTCCCTGCCAGGCCAACCCGAGTGTCCCGAACCCGAGTCCTACGTCTCCCCCAAGGTCGCTGAGTCGTTGGCAGACCACCGGGGGAGGAGTGTATTTGTTCAACGGCGTCCTTCAGTCTGCCGGAAAGGGCCTGCCAGGGCTGGCGGCACACCGGCGCAATAAGCAAAAGGCGGAGGAGGTGGAGGAGGAGGAGGAGGAGGAGGAGGAGGAGAGAAAGGGGAAGAAGCGGGAGGAGGAGGTGGGGGTGGGGAAGGCGCGGGGTGGGGTGGGAGGACGGGGAGGAGGAAGGGCAGAGCATGACAGGGAGTGCAGCGGGCAGGGGAGAGTAAGACCGAATCCAACCTCTTCGGACCGTTCACGAACAACTTCGTACCGACTACAACCACTGGAATTTGACTGATCGCAACGTGTCGGATTTATATTGCAATCCAAAGCGAACGCCGGATAACAATCAAGGAAGCTTGCTTCAGCTTCCCAGCGTTTCGAGGATTCCTGGGGGATTCCTGAGGATTCCCGATGGAACCTTGCGGATTCTGGACAGATTGTTGACGGCTCTTGAAAGTTCATTGGGGATTCTTGCAGGATCCCAGGGGCTTCCTGAAGTATTCTTGAGGATTCCCGAGACAATCCTGAAGGATCCTGAAAGATCCCTGAGGGTTCCTGGCTGAGGATCCCTAAAAGATTCCAGCAGATTCTTCTGGGTTCTGAGGAATTCTTGAAGAATTCTTCATGGATTCCGTAATGAATCTTGAACGATTCCTGACGGATTCTTAACAAGGATGCCCCACGGATTCCTCAGGGATCCCCGAAAAGCTCTGCAGGGATCCCCAGGGGGTTCTTGAGGGACTCTGGACGGATTCCTAGTGGATTCTTGAGGAATTCCCGAAGGACTCCTGAGTGACTTTGGAGGGATTCCTGAGGGACTCTGGAGGGATTCCAGAGGCACTATTTAAGGATTCTTGAAGGGACCTTTCAGGAATTTTGAGAGATTCTTTCGGATGATTCTTGAGGGATTCCCGATGGGCAGTAGAGGATTCTTCAGGGACGATTAAGAACTCCTGGAGAATCTTGCGGGTCTGTCGGATTCTTGACGATTCGTGGAGGGTTCTCGATTCTCGACGATTCGTGACGCATTCTTCATATTACATCATGTTAGCCGTACTAAGAGCGACGCATGTGTTCGTCATCCTCACCATCCTTCCTCTCTCGCTCCCTCACGACAGCCCCAACCGCGTCGGCCCCGCAGGGGTCGTTCTCGTGGGCGGGCCGTTCGAGGCTACGGTCGTTCGCCGTCGTGGGCCCCCTGGTCGCCGCGGCTGGACGCCGCCCGGAATGAATGGGGACAGAAAAGCACGGACCTCTGAAGGGGTCTGGGGTCTGGGGATCGGTTGCCAGCCGCCGCTGTCCCAACCCGCCCTGCTCCGGCGTCCTTCGCGTCAGCGAGGCCGCTCGCCTTGAAGCGGCCGCTCGCCTCGAAGGGGCCGCTGTAACGCCACCGCCCCTGGCCAGCGGCCCTAGGGCCCAGCGGTTGAGGTTCGCGCGTCGCTGGCATGAGCTTACACGCGGCAGAGGCCCCCCCGTCGCCACCCCCAAAAAATGTTATGAAGTGGGCCCCAAGCAGTGTCAGTGTTACGCCCGTGATGCAATACGCGTGGCGCCAGCAGTGCGGGTGGCCATCCGTAACCTCATTTGGCGCCCATGCGACACCCTGGGGCAACCATGGTTCCGTGAAGCAGAGTCCCGCACAGGCAAGCGTTGCCTTGGAAGTTGGTGGCGCTCCGAAGATCCCCACCAGCTCATCCGGAGAGGATGCCCATGCGAGGGGCCTCGGGCACGGACGTGCCGCCCCCCTCTTGTCTGTCGGCGCTCTGGCTCGTGGCCCCGCTTCTTCCGGGGCGCCCTGGGGCCCGAGGCCTCCGGGGGGGGCCTCCAGGGCGAAGCGGGCCTCCGGGACCAGGGGACGCCATGGTCGTCGTCGCCCGATGGCGTCGCCATTCCTCTTGCGTTCTCCGTCGTGGTCGCGCTGCCACTCGTCAGTCGTCCGTCGTCAGTGGTCCATCGTCGCTGTGCTCTTTTTTTTTGTTCTCTCTCTCTTTCTCTCGCGCGCGTGCCGCCGCCCGAGGGGAGTGGGAGGGTAGGGAGGTGTAGGAGGAGGAGGAGTGGGAGGGAGGGAAGAAGGCAGGGAGGGAGGGAGAGAGGAAGGGAGGAGACGGATGACAGTTTGCAGGAGGAGTGGGGAAGATTGTGGAAATGACGATGTTAATGATGATGATGATGATGATGATGATGATGGTGATGATGGTGATGATGGTGATGATGGTGATGATGGTGATGCTGCTTATCATGATGTTGTGGATGATGATGGTGATGATGATGATGATGATGATGATGATGATGATGAGGAGGAGGCTGATGATTATGATGATGATTATGACGGTGATGACGATAAGCATGGTGCTGATGATGATGCTGACGCTGGTGATGATGATGATGTTGATCAGGAGGATGGTGATGCTGCAAATGATGGCGATGGTGCGAAGGAGGGTGATGATGACGATGATGCCGATGGGGATAAGGAGGGCGAAACGGGGCACGTGGGGAGGAGATGGGAATGATGCGTCAGGAGGAGGAGAAGAAATTGAAGGAACACGTGGGGCAGTGAGGACAAGAAGAAACATAATGAGGATACAGCATGCCGATGAGGCTGTTGCTGATGGTGATGCTATTGATGATGATGTTGATGATGATGGTGGTGATGGTGATGGTGATTGTGATGATGGTGGTGATGATGATGCAGATTATAATGATGATGCTGGTGATGATGATACTGATAACTATGATGATGGTGCTGATGATGAAGATGGTGAGCGGTTGGCGATCGGGCGGATCGAGACCGCTTTTCCAGATGTTCCTCGGGTAGCTGAAGGAAGCTCACTGCATCCAGTTGGAGGGCATATTGTTGGAAACCTTTTTGAAGCGCCCCCCAGACGTCGCAACCGCTTCGGACCGATCTCAGCTGGCTGCGACCCGTCCGAAGCGGTCGACGGTCGGTCCGAGGTCGTGAGAGTCCGTCGTGCTCGCGAATCGGAGCCGTCGATGTCCTCCTCGGCCTCGTCGTCGTCCTCGTCGTCTTTGGCAGAAGCGTCCTCGAGGGTCGTCCTGGCCGTGCCCGGCCGGAGGCACTCGAAAGGGAGGGCCCCAGAGACGCCCAGCAGCATCGGCCCCCGGGGGCCTGGACCCTCGATCCTCGGGCCTGGCCTCTCCGCCCTCGAAGGTCTGGACGATGCAGCAGGAGAGCCTTCGCAGCAGAAGACGGAGCCTCGGAGTGAGAGCTCTCGCGTCCTTTGGCCGCTCTCCTCGAGCCTCGAAGCGTGCGAGAGATCCTCTCACACGTGCGTCCTCGATCCTCGCAGCGAGGTCCTCGAGGCGAGGTCCTCGCTGCGCCCGCGATTCGCACCTGCTGTTTGAGCACAAGACGTCCCGAGCCTCGCGCGGACGTCTTAAAGACCTGCGTCGGGCTGCCGTGGCGGCGCCTCCCGCGCCGCCCTTCCCGGCGCGCCTTCCCCACGCGCCAGGAAGGGGGGACGCATCGCAGATCCGGGAGCAAAACATCGGACCTCCGACAGTTCGCGTCTACACATGGGTCATTTCTAATTTTTCGCGTTCGTTTGATTCTTTGGGGGGCCAAGATACTAGGGGCCTCCCCCTGGCCACTAGGGGGCCAGGAACAATTAGAAACGAGCACAATTAGAAATGAGCACGATTAGTAGGGAACGACGAGTGTTCCCTCTTTGTTATCTGAGTCGCGTCTCGTGAGACAGTCTTAACTGGAGGTGCAAACTGGCAACCCGAGAGATCCATGGGGGGGGACGCGGAGCCAAGGTTGCCTTGCCCAGCAGCGGTCCGGCGGCGGTCTCGCTTGAGACCTCCTTCACAGCTTGCTAAGGATACCACGGGTCGTGCGCTTGCCGCACTGCCAGCTACAGTTCTTGGTCGGACGGCCACGGTTCGTCGTAACAGATGCACTGCGGTGCACTTAGCCGTGCTCTGTTGGTTCTTCTGCTCGCCGTTCTGTCCCAATTCCAATCCCGCGCACGGGCCTTGCACAAAAGGGCACGCACTGCCACATTTACGGCTCATCGTGTTGCCAGGCTTCCACTCCCACATGCGGCCGCACTTCCTGTATTTCCTTGGAACGCACAGGAGTATCTGGGAGTGCACGTTCTCACTAGCCGATCTTCAACTCCGCGACCCGCCTCCTCACCTTCGCTGCTACGAGGGTGCGTTGCTGGGCTCATGTCGGGCACTGACAGGACGCCCCCCGCAGACAGATCTACCGAGGAAGTCTGCCGGTTTCGCTCGACGTTGGTATTCGAGCGTGTTGGTGCAAACTCTGGTCGGTTTCCTTACTCGACGTGTGTCTCGCCGGATCGATTTGTTTTTGTTGGACGTCGATTCGCCTCGCGGCGCCGTGCGCACGTAGAGTGCCCCTGGCAGCGTTCATGAAAGGGCGTTTTGCTAAAAGAGGGTCCTGTCAATCCTCGGTCATTCGAAGAATGAGAATCAACATACATTGAACATTTCGGTTCTCAGCACAGATCCAAGAAACCCGCGCGACCCCTTCGAGAGTTTATGTTTATGCCTTTCTTCGTTCCTCAAATCACGCGTTGTTTCCATCCTCTAATCATGGGCGCGCGCACAGGTGCTGAAGGACTGCAGCGTGCCCTGGCAGCTGCGCCACCGGCGCGCTGTGGCGCTGTTGCGGCTGGGGCGCCTGCTGCGCGACGCGGGGCAGGCCGGCTGTCGTCGTCGTCGCCGTCGCTGTCGTCGTCGCCATCGTCGTCGCCTCCATCGCCAATAGTCGTCGTTGTCGCCGTCGCCGTCGTCGTCGTCGTCGCCGTCGTGTCACCGTCGCCGTCGTCGTCGACAGCGAGGCGGCTACGAGGCGATGGCGATCAAAGGGGGGAGAGCCGACGATGTTCCCAAGTAGTGCATGCACTGAAGGAGTCCTAGTGGATCTGGGAAGAGTAGACGAAGGCGCAGCGCCAATTGCGGTAGGCGGCCTTGTTCCCCGGTTATTGGTTCTCGGTTCCGTGGTGATTCTGGGGTCCGGTCCAATTTCGGTGGGCGGCCAGGTTCCCAGGCTCTCCATTCCGGGCTCAGAGGTCCCAGCGTGGTGAGGTACCCAGGTTTCAAATTTTTGGTTGCGGCCAAGTGCCAAGGTCCATGCGACCCTTGTCAGAATCATATAGTAGGTTGTATGAAGTGAAGAATACATACTATTTAGTAGTGAGCAGGCGAGAGATACCATGGCTGATCAACTTAAGTATATGCGGGGTGTTCCAACAAGGGCCTTGGCTTTGAGGATAGAAGGAGCTGTCACCGCCTCCACTGGCTGAAGGCAGGCGGAAGGCGGCAGAAGTAAAATATGCGACCCAAAGAGATGAAGGGACAATGTCTCCCACAGCGCCATGTCTAGATACATATAAGGGCAAACGAGAGCATAGTTGGCTTGATCTATATGTGTTGATGTACATATATACCGAGAGAGAAAGAGAGACCGAGTAGGGAGAGAGAGAGAGAGAGAATGATATATATATATATACATCGTAGGTGTACTGTTAATACTCATATGTAGATACACATAGCTCACATGTGTACTGACATGTACAAGCGTACAGACAGAGAGAGAGAGGCATGGGGTAATTTATAACGTAGAGGGCAATAGCTCTGACCAGTTCCCCAATCAGCGGGTGCACTGCGGGGGTCCTGGTGGCGACTGGAAGTGTAGGCGAAAGTGGCGGGGCCGATTTCGATGGGCGGCCGAGTTCTAAGGCTCCTGGTTTTGGGTTCCGGGCAGATCTTGGTGGGCGGACGGGCTCCCAGGTTCTTGGTTCCAGGTCCAAGGTTTATGGTGCGCTGGAGTCTTTCGGTTCTCGAGCTTTTCTGTGCGCTTGCGCGCAGGGTCAGGATGTGAGTCAATATCGTAGAACGTAGAGAAAACATGTTGAATAACAACATTTCGGATAGCAGAACACATTGTTCACCAGAAAGATCGAAACTCGAGGTTAGAGAACAGAGGGCAGATCAAACCAGAGGGTGTGCAGGCAATGCGTGGTAGTGGTACGTATGTATATGTATACATACTTACACATATACACAGACATACAGGCAGACTACTTGATATACAGACATGCAGACATACGTATGCACGTACACACACACACACACACTCCCAAAACACATTTATATATATATTTATAGATGTGCAAGACTGTAATGGCGCTTTGCGCCATGCACCTTGGTCCTTGAAGTTTGGTATGCAGGCGGAATCGCAGGAAAGTCAAGCCGACAATTTAGCGATAACTCCTTGCTGCCTTTTCCGGCATCGCCGCTATAATGATGTTATTCGTGATCCTTCCTCCACGCTCCTTTTTCCTCATGTTCGCCATACCCCGCGCATTCTCCCCATCCTCCTCGACTCTGTTTTGATGAGGCTTCTCCTTGGCGAGCCTCTGGGGGCTTCACAAAAGTTGTATCAGGCTTTCTTAAGGCCTTCTGGAGGCCTCCTGGGCGTATTCTGGGGGCCTCTGGGGGCTTCCTCGGGCCACCCTGCCTCCAACCGCGGTCCGCCTGAACGACAGGGTCACGATTTAGAATGCTTCGGAGGGTGTCTTGGGGCCATCTTGGGCCGCCATGGGGCTCTCTGAGGGCCATCTTGGACCCGTGTTGTGCCGTTTTGGGGCTCTCTTGGACTGCTTGGAAACCCTTTCAGATGGTTGTGGGGCGATTTTGGAGCCTCCCAGGCGGCTTCAGACGCCCAGAAGACCGCCGTCTTGGAGCGTCGGGAAGCCGAAAAGAGGAAAACCCCCAAATTAACCAAAAACCAAAAGAAAATCAAGGATTTGTGTCTCTTGGGGCCTTCTTGGGAGTGCTCTTGGAGGCCTCTTTGGGGTCGTCCTGGAGGCCTCTTGGGCGATCTTGAGGTCACGTCGGTCACTCTTGGAGCGCTCTTGTGCTGTCTTGGGGGTCTCTGGGACGTCTCCTATGACCCCCCTGATCGCCCTAGGTGTGCTGGGAAGGCTTGGCAAAACGCCCTGCGATGCCCGGGGTCCGCTTCGAGGCCCGCCTGGAGGGTCTCAAAGCCCCAGATCCTAGGTAGGAGTCCGGTTTTTTGGGGGGGACGGGTTTTCCCCCCGCCCGGGCTTGTAAAAATATAGAAAGAGGAATATGTGTATATATATATATATATATATATATATATATATATACTACCCCGCAGTTGCGGATAAATTTGAGGGTGCGGCGGTGGCGTCGGAAGTCTGCGAGGCTTTGCAGAAGCCCGCCGCAGGCGCTTGATTTTCACAATTTATACAACGCGCCCGCCGCAGGCGCCGATTTTCTCGTTAAAGCAAAGTGGGCGGGTTGCGGGTGGGTCGCGGGTGGGACGCGGTTGGGTCGCGGGTGGGTCGGGTGGCTCGCGGGCCGTGTCACGGGTGGGTCGCGGAAGGGTCGCGGGTGGGAGGGCGCGGGAGGGCCGCGGGGTGGGCCGCGGGTGGGTCGCGGGTGGGTCGCGGGTGAGTCACGGGTGGGTCGTGAGTGGGTCGCAGGTGTGTGTCGCGAGCAGGGTCGCGGGGGGGACGGCGAACAACAACAGCGCAACGCAACAACAACACGCAGAGTCCGCGCCGCAGTCCCACTGCAGCCACGCACCCAGGGACAGTTAGTGACAGTTAGGCCCCCTCAGTCTGATAAATGTATATTTGCAGAGAGACACACACATATATATATGTGTGTATGTGTGTAGATTCGTACATCGATGTACAGAGACAGGGACAGAGAGAGAGAGAAAAGAGAGAGAGAGAGATAGGAGAGAGAGAGAGAGAGAGAAACAAAAGCCAATCATAATAAGCAGAGAAGGAGTTGAGAACGATATATGGATATGTGTATACGTGTGTATAAATAAACCCAGAGAGGGATATAGAGAGAGAAACTATTATCTCAGTGCGACCCTACCTAGGAGTTGCGCTATGCTATGTTATGCTATGATATGCTATGCTATGCTATGCTATGCTATGCTATGCTGCGCAATGCTATGCTGGGCTAGGCTAGCCTAGGCTATGCTATGCGATGCTATGCTAATATATGCTGCGCTATGTTATGCTGCGCTATGCGATGCTATGCTATGATATGCTATGCTATGCTTTTGCTTTGCCTTCGCTTTTGCCTTCACTGTTGCCTTTGCTTTTGCTTTTGCTTGGCCCCCAGGGGGCGCAACTGGGGGAACCGCGGGAGGGTACCCCATACCCGCTGCCCTTCCTTAGTGCTCCCTCTTTTGGGGGCCTTCTGGACGACCCTCGTCGGCACCGCTGGGTTCGCCTCGAAATCCTGGTCAGAACACGCCCCTGCAGAGGTCCGGGGGGCAGCGGTAGCAGTACCTTCTGGTTTCCCCAGCGGAGATTTGTTTTGGGGGGTTCGGGGTTCCTAGACGAGTTGCGTGGAGGAGTGTTGCGAGGAGGAGGGGGAGAAGAGGAATGACAGTGAGGAGGTCGAGGAGGTATTCGGGCAGTGCGAGTAGTTTGGGCTAGGATGAGAAGGAGGACGGGCAGCAGCCCGGGGAGGAGCAGCAGCAGGGGGAGCGGGCGTTTACGGGCACCTGCTCGGGCAGCATAAGCATGGAGGGCGATGCGGACGAGCGGGGGATGAGGATGAGGAGGAGGACCAAGGTAAACCCAAGACGCATCAATAAACCCTCCCTTCAAGTTCCCTCTCCAGAGGGCCCTACAAGAACTTAGCTTCATCGGAGTGGACGCCCCATGGGGAGACAAACGTCTGAGCATCCTCGCACGCGCCAAAACACCGTTCATGCGACTTCAGCGTTGCGGAACATCGTGAGCGTTGCGTCCTGACGATCGCGAACCGTGCCAAACTACTATTCTTAGGATTTCGGCATACCAAACCAACGTGATTGTTGCATCCGGACGGTCCGAAATCTTGCCAGAACACTGTTCCTTGGGTTTGAACAGCGCGAATCACGTGACCGCTGCGTCTTCACGATCTCAAATTTTGTTGGAACACCACTTCTGGGAATTCGAACATGGGAGTCCTTGGAACTGTCGTGGAGTTTCAAGACGAATGTGCGCGGCACTCAGGCGAGAGCTAGAGTCTGAAAATTCATGCCTCTCAACATCCGCGAAGCTGCTGCAAACGTGCTGGAAATGATGTGTGTGGCGCCCAGGCGAGAGCCACATTTCGAAAGCCACCCGCCCTCCATGCCCTGAAGCTGCTGCAGTGTTTAAGACGAGGGCGCGCGGCGCTAGGGCGATTGCCATATTTTGCAAACGACCCGCCCTCCACCCGTGAGGCTCTTGCAGCTGTTGAACATGATATTGCGCGGCGCGAGTGCGAGGGCCACAAATGAAAACGGCCCGCCCTGCATCCGTGCAAGCGTTGCGAATGCCACAAGTCACGATCGTAAACGGTGACGAAGTCTCAGGCGAAACGCCCGGCCCGCCCTACCGGTCGTCTCTGGGTGCGGCAAGGAAGAGTTAGTTACCAAGACACGGGATGGAGGAGGAGGAGGAGGAGGAGGAGGAAAACGAGGGAGGAGGACAAGGGAGGTGAGGTCAAGGGAAGTGAGGAGGAGAAGGAGGAGGAGGAGAAGGAGGAGGAGGAGGAGGAGAAGTGAGGAGGAGGAGGAGGAGGAGTCGGAGAGCCGTGCCGTGGGGCACAGGTAGACAGAAAGGACCTGTCCGACTCGAAGGAGGTCAAGCAGCACCTCGAGGACCCTCCCACTCCTCCTCACCACCACCACTGCAGCCAAAGCTGTGGGATGAGGTCCAGTTCGGTTTCGGAAGGCGCTGGATGTTTCTTGGGCCCACCCTTTGGTCCGTCCTCCGGCGCTCCTCTGGCGCAAAGGCGCAACCGAGGCCCGCCAGGCTTTTGCCGTTCAACACCCGAGGATCCTTCTGACACGGATCTGTCCTCGTGCGTCAAGCCGTCTTCCCCGTTCGTTTCCTCGGTCGTCGTGGCCGACCCTGCACCGACGACCGCGCTCGCCTCCGTTTCCCGCCCGCGGCCGCATCTGCTTCCCGCCCGTTGCCTGCTCCTTTGCTCGCTTGCTGCCGTTGCCGCCCACCTCCCCGCTCCTCTCCTTCTCACCGTCCTCCTCCTTCGAGTAACGCCCGTCGGAGCTCGGCGGCGCTGGGCATGAGGAGGCCGAGTCGGCCAGTAGTCCGACGACTGTATCTGTCCACCCGCTCCGGCCTTGCGGTGCAGGGTGCAGAGATCTCGACCTGTGGGCACGGGTGATGGATCCGTCCCCTCCGTCTTCAATTACTTCCTTTCTCACCGAGGGGACAGAAGGGGTGTCTGGGGCAGCGGGTGGCCTGCGGTGCAGGGCTTGCGCGCGAGCGGTGGGCCAAAGCATAGTCGGCTCAAGAGCACACCTCCATCGAGGAGGGGCCAGCCCTCCCATCCCCCCCTTGCCAACTCTCGCCATCCCTCCCTCCCTCCTCTCTTCCCTCTGCCCTACTGGCTCCTCCCTCCTCTGCCCTTCTCCTGTCCCCCTCCACGTCCAGTCTCATCGGGAAGTGGCGCGGAGAAGCCTGTAGCTGATTCCATCAGGGAATGGGCGGGTAGCCCTGGGTTTTGATCGTTTACCTTCATACACTCACCAGCGACGTATGGTTTTGCTTGCGCAGCGCACGGGAGGGAGGGAGGGAGAGAGAGAGAAAGAGAGAGAGAGAGAGAAACAGGTAAACACACGCGCGCACACAAAGGAAGAGGCAGAGAGAGAGAGAGAGAAAGAGACAGAGAGTGTGCGAGAGAGAAAGAGGGAGACCGGACAGGGGGCCCGTCGACAGCCAGCTACTGCGGTAGCCGAGGCCGCCATCGCTCTCTTTGCGGCGGTGCACACCTTAAAGTACGGGGAGTGTTGAAACAACCAGACCCTGGCGCAAAGTGACTGAGGCAAGTGACGGGGTTTTGAGCAGGCGAAACGCCAAGTCTCTCGGCGCCCCGCGAATGAAAAGGGCCCAGGTCAGCGAAGCCCCGTTTGGCGGCCGGGGGACAAGGGCTTGGCCGTTACGCAGCTTGCGAACGACGGGGCGTCCCCCGCCGCCGCAACCAGGCCCCGATGACGCGTGGCCGCGCGGGCAATCGGGCTGGCGAGAAGTGGGGTCTACGGCCATGGTGGGTCCCAAAGCGGGCATGCATGGCACAGAGAAGCACGCAGTGTAAAACAGAAATGTTCAACAGTGGGCGGCAAAGGACGCACCGTCATACGACTATAGTACAAGAAAGCGGTGTGAAACACGCACGGCGCCAGCGGGCGCATGCGGTTGGCACCAGTGGCAGGCGTCAGCACCGCAACACGTGTTGTTGGTGCGGCTCACACAGAGAGGCAGCGCCCTGGTGAGGCAAGGAAGCGGCACGCCCGATGCAGCGGGGCCGTCAGAGATGGTAAATTCGACGGTCTGCTGTGGGGTCGGATTGTGTGCGCGTTGTGTAGTCGGACTGTGGAGTCGGACGGCCGTGGAGTCGCCCTGGGGCCCTGGCGTGGCCGCGACGGCTGGTCGTGCGACTGAGGTCGGAACGCCAACAGCGTCCCCACCGACCGTGTCGGTGTCGTGGGGGCGTTCGCGGTCGCACATTGCCGCGGCGGCGTGCGGGGCGGCGTCGAGCACGACCTGCTCGAGGCCAACGTCGTCGGTTACATCCCCGCCGCCAGCCTCCTGCGAGCGGCCCCCTTGCTGCGACGACGCAGTAGCAGAAGCGTCTGCTGCGGAGTCGGATTGTGGGCGGTCGGATTGTGGAATCGGCTGGTCATGGGTCGGAATTTGGAGTCGGACTGTGGGGGGTCCGCCTGTGTAGTCGGTCTGCTAAGGAGTCGGATTGTGTGCGCGCTGTGTAGTCGGGCTGTGGAGTTGGACGGCCGTGGAGTCGCCCTGGCGTGGTCGCGACGGCTGGTCGCACGAGTGAGGCCGGCACGCCAACAGCGTGACCACCGGCCGTTTCAGTGTCGTGGGGCTGTTCGCGGTCGCACATGGTCGCGGCGGCATGGGGGCAGCGTCGAGCACGACCTGCTCGCGGCCAACGTCGTCGATCACATCCCCGTCGCCACCTTCCTCCTCGTCCTTCCTCCTTCGCGTGGGCCCAAGCGTGGGTGGGCAGGGGGAGGAGGAAGAGGAGGGGGTGTGGCCAGGCGCTTCGGGGATGCCAGGGAAAAAACCCGAGGCTGTCGGCCAAGTGTTAGCGGGAAGGCTGCTGCAGGTTTACGGGTGCACCGCTGCTGGCCCAAACGCTGCGTCAGTTATTGTGTTGGTCGACAGGGTGAGCTGGAAAGGGAAAGAGGCGCACAGGGTGTCCTGGCCAAGAGTAGAGAGGATATTAGCAGGGCCAGCGTGGTCGTCGTCGCCACGGGCGAAGAACGTCGACCCAAAGCCGATCACGTCGGAGAGGCGCATGAAGACCGTGAGGCCGTCGGCGAGCTGGACGGCGATGCGTTCGCTGGAAACGTCCATGACCATGTCGGTGTGTCCAATGTGCAGGGTGGGCGGGTCGGTAAGCGTGACCTGCTCGCCTTTTTGAGCAGTCTCTCCCTCCGAACGCCGCCACACGAGGTCAGCGCCGACGTCGTCCTCAATCAGGTTAGGGTCGTCATCATCGTCGCTGTCGTCGCATGATTCGCAGAACGAAGCCACGCCGAAGTGCCGCACAGCGACCGTGAGGCCGTCGTCGAGCTGAACGACGGCGGCGTCGCATCGCGGGTTCAGGACGGTGCCATTGTGTCCCCAATGGGGCCTGGACGGGTCAATGATCACGACGCTGTCGCATCGGGTGAAATGCTCGCCATGGGAGGCTTCATCTTCGACGCATAATTGCTCGGCCTCGCGCTCGGTACATAGAACGCCCGGAACTAGGATCGCCCGAGCGTTTTCAACGGTTTCGAAGTTTCTTGCCCAGATGGCGGAGATGGCCTCGTAGGGGCGAAGATCTGCACTGGCTGCGTCGTCGGTTAGTTGCTCTGGCGGCGACAACGCCGACGACACCGACGCCGACGACGTGTCTCGCGGTTGGCCTGCTCGCTTATCGTCATGTGACTACACGGGCAACGTCGTCGTGGGGCTGGCCGTGTTGAGACGACAGTCGGCTCGGGAAGTTTCGTAGGTCTGCTTGTGCTGTGTGGTGTGGTCACCGGGCGGTCTATGCAGCGTCATAGGACTACCCGTGGTGGGTCGGGCTGGGTCTGCTCGCATGTCGAAGTGGGATTCGGCAGGCCCACAGTGAGGAGGCGCCCTTTGAGGTCGGACTGTGGAGCCGGACCGCTGCGGAGTCGGACTGCTGTGGGAGCTTGCTGTGCGAAATTGGCACAGTGCGTGCGACTGCTGTCATGCACGCCTGTAGCCGCATGCCTCGACACAGATTTTGCGTGGATTCGGCCAGATCTGACGCGGATTCGACGCGGATCCGACGAGGCCGACGTGGAGTCGACGCGGATTCGGTTCAGGGCCGCGACGGGACAGACAAGATCCCCCGAGGATGCAACATACAGTGGAGGCCTATGCCAAGAAACACCCTGCTCGCACCTTGCTCGCCTCCAGAGTGCCTTGGTTTTCTCGGGTCCCGAGGGCTTTGCCCCGGAAAGCGTGACGCTTCCACGCCAAAAGCCGATGGACGTCCTGGAGTCTCCGGGTTGGGTCTCTCGTGCAGGCTTTCTTGTGGTCGAGCCCCTGTTGTGACCCCCCCCTTGGACCTCCTCGGCGCCTCCGTCCCGCCCCATCCGCGGCGCCCAGCACGGAAAGAAAACGCCAAGCCTGAAAACGGACAAAACAAAACAGCCTTCATACAGTGGAGGCCCGTCCACAAGAGACCTTCCACGAGAGACCCAACCCTGAGGCCCCAGGACGTCCACTGACTTTTGGCGTGGGATCGTAACGCTTTCCACGGCAAAACCCTCGACACCCAAGAAGCACAGGGCACCCTGGAGGCAAGCAGGGTGTTTCTTGACATGGGCTTCCACTGTATGTTTCCACTGAGGAAGAAAAGGAGGAGAGGAGGAGGAGGAGGAGGAGGAGGAGGAGGAGGAGGAGGAGGAGGGACGAGGGGGTCGAGGAGGAGGAGGAGGAGGAGGAGGAGCAGGAAGAGGAGGAGGAGGAGGAGTAGGAGGGGAGGAGGAGGAGGAGGAAACCCAGGGCGCCGCGGCCCCTGGCAGGAGGCCCTGCTCGGCGCGATGCGCGACCGGGGCTGATGCGCGGCGCACTGCGCCGGCCGCACCCCCCCGGTCGCCTCCCGCGGAGGGCCGCACTTCGGCCCTCGGGCCCTGGCACTCCGCCCTCCTCCTCCCTCCTCCTCCCTCCTCCTCCTCCTCCTCCTCCCTCCCTCCTCCTCCTCCGGTCCTCCTCCTCCTCCTCCTCCTCCTCCTGCTCCCGCTCTGCTCCTGCTCCTCCTCCCTCCCTCCTCCTCCTCCTCCTCCTCCTCCTCCTCCTCCCTCCTCCTCCTCCCTCCTCCTTCTCTCTCCTCTCTCACCTCCTCCTCCCCCTCCTCCTCCTCCTCCTCCCCTCCTCCTCCTCCTCCGCCTCCTCCTCCTCCTCCTCCTCCTCCTCCTCCTCCTCCTCTCCCTCCTCCTCCTCCTCCTCCTCCTCCTCCTCCTCTCCCTCCTCCTCCTCCTCCTCCTCCTCCTCCTCCCTCCTCCTTCTCCTCCTCCTCCTCCTCCTCCTCCTCCTCCTCCTCCTCCTCCTCCTCCTCCCTCCTCCTCCTCCTCCTCTCCTCCTTCTCCTCCCTCCTCCTCCTCTACCCTCCCTCCCTCCTCCCTCCTCCCTCCTCCCTCCTACCCTCCTCCTCCTTCCTCCTTCCTCCCTCCTCCCTCCTGCCCCTGCCTCCTGCCTCCTGCCTCTCTCCTCCTCCCTCCTCCCCTCCCTCCCTCCTCCCTCCTCCCCGCCTCCCTCCTCCCTCATCCCTCCTCCCCCTCCTCCATCCTCACTCCTCACTCCTCACTCCTCACTCCTCCACTCCTCCCTCCTCCCCCTCCTCCCTCCTCCCTCCTTCCACCTCCCTCCCTCCTTCTCCTCCTCCTCCTCGTCCTCCTCCTCCCTCCTCCTCCTCCTCCTCCGCCTCCTCCTCCTCCTCCTCCTCTTCCCCTCCGCCTCCTCTCCTCTCCTCACTCCTCCTCCTCCTCCCCTCCCTCCTCCTCCTCCTCCTCCTCCTCCTCCTCCTCCTCCTCCTCCTCCTCCTCCTCCCCCCTCCCTCGGAGCATCGCGTGTGTCCTCGTGCTTCCGTCTTCGGATTTTGTTCGACCGAAGATGAAACAAAAACGGCATGCACATAAACGTTTGGCGCTCTGCTCGTCTTTCTTGGATCCGCGCCGCGCCCCCCCACACCCCCCGGCGGCGCCTCCAGTGCCCCCCCCCCGCGTCGGCGCTCTTCGCGCCAGGGAGAAGGGTCCAAAGATCCAGAAATCCACACGGAGCGCCAAAAGTTTATGTTTATGAGACGTTGATTGTTCTAAGCGTATGTCCTTGTGCTTCCGACTTCTGGCTTTAGAGTGCCTCAGCGTGCGCTAGTGTCTGGCAGTCAATGCGGGCACGCCGATTGTTACCGTCGATTTGGAGTCGACTAAGCGTCGGTTAGCGTCGGTGCACAAGAGCCAGCAAGATGGCAGGGGAGGCCCCCATGAGTTGCCGCATGATCTTCGCAGATCTCCGACGGTCTGTCTTAATTTTCAGTCGGGGCGCTCTTCCTTGATTTCGCCCTCAGGGTTCTGTTACTGGACCCCGGGGGCTATCGGAAACTGATCCGGGGTAAAGAGCTACCCCCCGGGTAAGGGTACGGGACGTCTGGGGATGCGGGTTCAAAGAAAAAACAGATCGGCGGATGTCAGGATCTCTTTCGCTCTCTCTCTCTCTCTCTCTCGCTCTCTCCCTGATTGCCCCCTCCATCCCCATCCTCGCCCCCTCTTTCCCCCCCCTCGATCCGGCCGCCCCGCACTTCACCACCTCCTCCTCCTCCTCCTCCTCCTCCTCCTCCTCCTCCTCCTCCACCCGCCCCTCCTCTCTCCCTATCCTCACTCCCCTTCGTGGTCCTCCTCTTCCTCCCCCTCGTCGACCACCCTCTCTCCTCCACCCTATGGAAGGTTTGGGCTTCGGGAACCGAAGTCGACCCCCAGTCCTCTTCCCGGTGCCTACCAGCTAATACTTCGAAGGTCGTATGACCAGGGCGACGAGAGCGCCCAAGCAGGCCCGAATATGTTCAAGCGTACTGCGGTCCTCTATCCTCCGTCGTTCTCGTCATCATCCTCGGCCTCCTCCTACTCCTGCTCCTCCTCAGCCTTCGCATCCCTCTCCCTCCGCTTCATCCGCCCTCATCAGATTCCCTCACCTCCACACGAGCGGGGCGTGATGTTCTCAGCAGGTTGAAAAGGGGACTGCCACCTGAGTCGGGTGGACAGCTCCCTGATGTGTGAATTTGTTTTGCGTGCCCTGCCCAGCTGCAGGTCACCACACGAGGTGGAATAGAATAGAATAGAATCCCTCCGCTTCATCCGCCCTCATCATTTTCCCTCACCTCCTCCGTTTTCTTCACCCTCCTCCTCATGAGCCATCCTTCCCATCCCTCTCCTGCCCCTGCTCCCTCCCCGCCCCGCCCGCGGCCCGTCCGGCCCGCGCGCCTCGGGCGCGCGCGCACGCGCCCGCGCGCGGAGCACGCCTGGACCGCGCGCTGGCGCCGCGACCGAAGCCCGCGGCGGCAGAGCATCGTCGTCGCCGTCGGTCTGTCGTGATCGTTCCGTCGTTGTCCTTGTCGTCGTGATGAAGAACGACCGCGGTCGTCTGTCGTTGCCGTCGTCGTGCTTGTTCGTCCTCGTCCTCGTGCTCGCTGTCGCCGTCGCTGCCAGCGCTGTGTTCGTCGTCGACGTGGTCGTCCATCGTCGTCGTGGTTGTGGTGATCATCGTCGTCGGCGTCGTGGTCGTGTTCGAGTTCGAGTTGGCTTTCGTCGTCGTCCTTCTCCTCCTGCTCCTCCGGCTCACCCTCGCTTGTTTCTCTCTGCGGTTGCTGCTGTACCTCCTCTCCTTCTGCCATGCGCTTCCTACTGCGCCCCGAGCTGCCACTTCCACTCGTCCCAACATTATTATCCTCCCTATCCTCGTTCTCCTCTTCATCATCATTCCCCCGTCCCGCTCTTTGTTGTCCCCCCCCCTCTTCCCACCTCCCGCTTCTCCTCCTCCTCCACCCTCCTCATCTCCTCTTCCCCCTCCTCCGTCTCCTCCTGCTGCCCTTGCTCCTCCTCCTTCTCCTCCTGCTCTTCCGCCTCCTCCACCTCATCCTCCTCCCCCTTGATGCTCCTCCCACCACCTCGTCTTCTTTCTGGCATATTAGCCGCGGAGACGGCCAAATCCCCGCGGCAGCGGCGAAGGCGACGACGGCAGCGACGACCGGATTGCCCCGCTCACCCCCGCACGCGGTGGCGACGGCAATGGCCAAACCCCCGCTCGCAGCCCCACACGCAAGAGTGACGGCGATGGCGACGACAAGACCCCTGCACTCGCGGCGAGGGCGGCGACGACGACGGCAACGAATGGACCCCCTGCGTGCACCTCCATACGCGGCAACAGCGGCGACGACGGCGTTGGTCCGACCTCCGCGCGCAGACCGCATCCCTTCGAGCAGGGTCAGGAAGCCACTAGTGCAACCACTGCTTGGGGCGGAGTCTGTTGTAATCGCCATGCGAGGCTCGAATCCGTGCAGCTCAGGTGTGTTGGCGCGTCTCTGATGCGAGGCAACTGACGCCAAGCATAGGAGACGAGAAGACTGGCCGACCCTTGCCCAAGCTGGCCCAAGTGATGCGCGCGCCCCTTAAAGGACGACGCTCGGGCGCAGAGGAACGCAAGGCGCCGTCTAGAGCTGACTGCTCCGAGACAGGCGATTCTCGACCATGCCACCTACGCAGGCGCCGCCCGGGAGTCGTCCTCCGTCCGTGCCGCTTCGTCCCTGCCGCGCGTCGCAGCGGTCTCAGGGCCACGTCAGTGCGGCGGATCTGCCAGCGCCTTGCCGCGCGTTGCGCCGCCGCCGCGGCCGGCGGACGCCGCCCGATGAGCGCCTGTGGGAGGACATGCCCGACCTAACAGGACACGCAAGAAGCCGAAACATGCACAGGGAATGGACGCCCGAACGACGGCGAGTGGTCAAGGGCGGACAAGCCACCTGGACCCGATAAGTGGCGTCTACCAAACGGCCTGGGGCATCTACCAAACAGCCCTGTCCCGTTCGATTCCTTCTCTGGGTGCGCTTATTGAACGGCCTCGCTTGTCGGGGTGGCTATTCTGGAGGTGGATGTGTTGCCCTCGAAGTGGGGCGGCGCACCTCTGCGTGCACACCGCAGGGCCCCTCCGCCGCCGTCGGCGGGCGCCCCCGCGCAGCCGCCGCCCCGTGCGCGCCGCCGCCCCGCGGCGCCGCCCCGCCGCCCCGCTGCGCCCGCGCCGACTCCGCCAGGAGGGCGACCTGCAGTGGGAGCCCATGCCAAGAAACTCCCTCCTCCTCCTCCTCCTCCTCCTCCTCCTCCTCCCCCTCCTCCTCCTCCTCCTCCTCCTCCCCTCCTCCTCCTCCTCCTCCTCCTCCTCCTCCTCCTCCTCCTCCTCCCCCTCCACCCTCCTCCCTCCTCCCTCCTCCCCCTCCTCCTCCTCCTCCTCCTCCTCCCCTCCTCCCCCTCCTCCTCCTCCTCCTCCTCCTCCTCCTCCTCCTCCTCCTCCTCCTCCTCCTCCCGCTCCTCCTCCCTCCTCCTCCTCCTCCTCCTCTCCTCCTCTTCTTCCTCAGTAGAAACATACAGTGGAAGCCCATGTCAAGAAACACCCTGCTTGCCTCCAGGGTGCCCTGTGTTTTTTGGGGTTCGATGGTTTGATGTGGAAGGCGCGAGGCTCCCACACCAAATACCAACGGACGTCCTGGGAGTCTCAGGGTTGGGTTTCTTGTGGACGGTTTCCTGTGGTCTGGCCTCCACTGTAGACAGTCGACTCGCACAGTAAGGCTTGGCAACCTTCCCAAGGGTACCCTTGTATCCGTGCCTCCTCGGTGCAGCCTTGGCCACCTCCGTCGGCCGCACCCCGCCCTAAAAAGCTCCGAAAAGGGGCTTCCAGTGACCTTGCGGGGCGTTGGATAAGGAGTCTGCCCAGGGGGCTTCAGACACTGGAGGGTTCCTTGTCTGACGAGGACGGCGGTGGCATCCATGGCCAATCCACGGTTGGAGCTTCACCGGCTTCCAGACCCTGGATCCCTTACCCAGCGCTTCCTTACCCGATGCCCTCGCCTTCTCGCGCAGCCTTGCTATACGGGCTGACGGCACACGGGGCCTTTGTGGGCCCCGGAAACGGCAGTGCCGTTTTTTCCCCGTTTCCAGAAAGATGTCCCTTGAAAATGGAAACGGCAAGAAAACGGCGACCGGAAACGGCAAAAAAAACGGCTCCAGGATTGGAACCAGAGCCGGAACCGGTCAAAAAACGGCGACGGAACCGGTAACAAAAACGGCGTCGGAACCGACAAAAAAACGGCAAAACGGAACCGATAAAAAACGGCCCTGTCGTTTCCAGGGTCAGCCAGAGCGCTGGATCTTGCAGGATCCTGCAGGGCCAAGGGCTGCATTGACCCGGGTCTGGGTGCAGGATCCTGCAGGATCCTGCAGGATCCTTCGCATTGACCCGGGTTTGGGTGCAGGATCTCGCAGGATCTTACAGGATTCTGCAAGGCTTGACTGACCTGGATCTGGATTGATCCGGGTCAGAGAATCTCCGACCTCTGCCTCGGAAGTGGGTCACCGAGCGCGTTCCACTACTATTCGCACAGCGCCCCCTCGCAGGCTTCCGAGGAACAAAAAACACAGGTCTGCTCCGATGCGACCTGTCGTAGGTCCCCCGCGGCGGCTCCAGGCCAGTTGCGAGCAGTTCCTTTGCGAGCAGTGGGACGCGCTCGCCACATGGCGGCTGAACTCTCGCCTGTCGCTGCCCTGCCTGGCTCTACTCGCCAGCGCGGTCCCTCGGCCCAGCCGCCGGCGCAACAAAGAAGTGTGCCCGGGCGGCAGCGCGAGGCCGCATGCCCAGGAGCAGCAGCCTTGGACCGCGAGGAGGGCTCTCCCGCGGGCGGCCTCGGCCGCGCCGCGGAGCTCTGCGTCCGCCTGCGCGCCCAGCCGTAGGGCGAGGCGGCGACGACCCGAGGGGGCATTCCCGACCGCAGCGCCTGAGCTCACCGGGCGCGTTCCACGACTCGCAAAATGCCTGCTCGCAAGAGTGGTGTGTATATACATGTATATATATATATATATATCGTATGTATATACATATATCGCGTGCATAAACATATATGTATACCTATATATATATATACATATATGTATATATCTATATATGCATATATACATGTATAATCATGTGTATATCTATATCTAAATATATAGATATCGTGCATGCCCCGTGGCGGATCCAGGCCATCTGCGAGCAGTTACTTAGCGAGTGATGGAGCGCGCTCGTCGATGAGCGAAGTTAGTGCCAGGTCTCAGGCGTCCCCCAGTTTTCCCCCCAAACTGGCCGTTCACGAAAAGAAGGAGGAACTCGGGCATAAACTCCCTGGGGGCTCTTCGGACGCACCGCCGTCGATGATAGACGCCCCCGCATCGTACGTCCCCGAGTTGGGCCCCAAATTATTCGCCCAGTCTATACCACAATAAGTATGATGATTATTGCGGTCGCCGCACACACACACACACACACACACACACCGTTACCGTGAGGAGTCGGGGGAGGAGCGGTAGGAAAAACAGTAGGGTAACGGGAAGGATGGGGAGGAGGAGGAGGAGGAGGAGGAGGAGGAGGAGGAGGAGGAGGAGGAGGAGGGGGAGGAGGAGGGAGGGAGGGAGGAGGAGGAGGAGGAGAGGAGTGAGAAGGAGGAGGAGGAGGAGGAGGAGGAGGAGGAGGAGGAGGAGGAGGAGGAGGAGGAGAGGAGAGGAGAGAGTGATGAGGAGGAGGAGTAGGAGGAGGAGGAGGAGGACGACGACGATGACGACAACCACGAACACGGTGAAGAAGACGACGACGACGCCGAGTAGCCGAGCGGCCGCGGAAGAGCGGGCCGGAGCGGTCGCCGAGGACGAGTTCGAGCAGAACCACAAGGAGCTGGTCAGGCCTAAGGCGGAGTACATCGAGCTCGACTGGCTGGACTACCGCAGGACCCGTGCCACCTTTGCGCCGGCCTTCGCTCCGAAGAGGGCCCCCCGCCTCGTCGAGGCCACCCCGCCTTCCGAAGGCCAGAGGCCGGGGCCCGTATTCTTGGAGAACGGCCGCCGTCTCTCGAGGCGCCCCCCCTGGTTCGGGCATAGCCAGGACCCCAGGTAAGGGGACCCGGCTAGTGGTGGGGCCCCGGCGCCCCGAAATGGGCCAGAACCACTAAACCAGGTCTGCCGCAGCTAGTGCTTCTTCGGGTGACGCCAGTTCTGGTTAGTGGAGCGGGGCGGAGGGGGCGCCCCCCCAGTACACATCACTGAACCAGGTCCTAGCCCCAGTTCTGCCAAGGCCCGACTGGTGCGCTGCCGCCGGCCTTGGCCTCCCTGTCTCCCTCTGCGGGCTTCTCCTCCACGCCCTTGAGGAAGCTGGTGCGCCAATGACTTGCACTGGGCGGATGAAGCAGTGCAGTGGAGGCCCACGCTCACAGCAGATTGACAACCTTCCGTGGAAGCGAGCCCATGAGTCAGGACCCATGGCAAGAGGTGGCCGTCTCGCCCTCTCCTCCGCCTCCCCGCTGGCAAGGCTTGGGGCTGCGACGCCACTTTGGAAGCGGGCCTGCTCGTCAACACACAGCTCCTGCATGCCAAAGATCGTGCATCAGGGCGTTTCGTGGCCAAACGTTCAGCTCAAGCGGTTCGCAACGCGACGCCAAAGATTGACCAACCAGCCAAAGCTTTGCTCGAGGCCTCAGCTCGAGTCGATCTCTGGGTCATGCCCTGCGGGCGGGCGTCCGAGCTGCACCCCGCGTTGGCCCACCACCTGGCTTCTCCCCGCAAAGGCTGCGGCACGAGCATCCTTGCACCGCTGGTGCTCGGATCTGCTTCGCAGAAGCTTGCGCACTCCGCTCCTGGATGCGGCCGCCGAGGCAGCTGCCGAGCGGAGTGAAGCGATGCTTGACGAGGCCGCGCGGGCGTGAGAGGAGTGGAGTCCCCGCCCCGCTGTATAGTGGGGGGCCATGCCAGGAAGCACCCTGCTTGCCGCCAGGGTGCCCTGTGTTTCTTGGGTTTCGATGGTCCTGCCGTGGAAGGCGTGACGCCTCCACGCCAAAAATCCAGGGACGTCCTGTGGTCTCAGGGTTGGGTTTCCTGTGGAAGGTCTCTCGTGGGTTGGCCTCCACTAGATGGGCCTCGCCGTGCTCCTGCCTTACCCTCCCTATTGGAAAGAAAGGCGCTCGCGCCGCTGCTTGTCGGCCCAGGGTGATGCGCCTGTTTTCCGCCACCACCACCGTAGGTTGGAGGGGGGGAAGGAAGAGGAGGGCGAGGAGGAGGAGGAGGAGGAGGACGAGGAGGATGAGGAGGAGGAGGAGGACAACGAGGAGGAGGAGGAGGACGAGGAGGAGGAGGAGGAGGACGAGGAGGAGGAGGACCCCCCTCCCCCTCCAATGGATGGTGCTGATGGTGATGGAAAAAGGGCCCACTACAGGGAGTGGATCCGGAAGAAGTGCAACGTGGCGCTGGACGAGGTGCCGCGGTGGCTCAGGTCGGCGACCACGTGTGAACCCTACCGTGGAGTCGGGCGTGTCCATCTACAGGAGGAATGTGTGTTTATTATTATTTATTTATTTACTCATTCATCTATTCATTTATATATTCAATCATTTATTTGTGTATATATATATATTATAGGGCCGGGGACCCTGGAAAGAGCGCATCCCCCCTGACAAACCCCCAAAGTCAATTTCGAATCCTCGGGCCTGTCTTGCGCCTTGGGTTGTCTCTGATTGTCGACTCTCCGGGCCCTCTTGGGCCAGCCTTAGGCCTCTTTGGGGCTTGTCTGGGGACTCATTTGGAGCCGTCCTGGGGCTATCTCGACGCCTCCAGAGCCGATCGTAAGCGAAAATGCGAGAAGACCAAAAACATGTTTTTCCTATGGGTTTGCATTGATCTTCAATTCTCTGGGCTTTCATCGGCCAGCCTAGGGCCGCTTCGGGGCTCGTCTGGGCACTCAGTTGAAGCCGTCCTGCGGCTATCTTGACGCCTCAAGAGCCGATCGTAAGCTAAAAGGCGAGAAGGCCACACACATTGATTTTCTCTTGGTTTTCATGGGAGTTCAATTATCTGGGCCTTCTTCGGCCAGCCTTGGGCCTCTGTCGGCCTCGGCTTGCGCCTGTCTGGAGCCATCCTGGGACTGTCCTGACGCCTCCCGAGCCGACCTGAAGCGAAAAGGCGAGAAGACCGAAAACATTGCTTTTCGAATCTCCTGGCCGTCTAGGGCCAGTCTGTGACCTCTTTGGGGCTCGTCTTGGGACTCATTTGGAGCTGTCCTGGGGCTATCTTGACGCCTCAAGAGCCGATCGTAAGCAAAAAGGCGAGAAGGCCAAAGACATTGATTTTCTCTTGGTTTTCATTGGATTTCAATTATTTGGGCCTTCTTCGGCCAGCCTTGGGCCTCTGTCGGCCTCGGCTTGCGCCTGTCTGGAGCCATCCTGGGGCTGTCCTGACGCCTCCCGAGCCGACCTGAAGCGAAAAGGCGAGAAGACCGAAAACATTGCTTTTCGAATCTCCTGGCCGTCTAGGGCCAGTCTGTGTTCTCTTTGGGGCTCGTCTTGGGACTCATTTGGAGCCGTCCTGAGCCAATCTTGATGCCTCTAGAACACATTGATTTTCCAATGGGTTATCACGGATTTTCAATTCTTCGGGCCCTCTGCGGCCAGCCTTGGGCCTTTGTGGGCCTCGGCTTACGCCTCTCTGAGGCCATCCTGCGGTCATCCTGACGCCTCTCGAGCCAACCGGAAAGGAAAACCGAGAAGGCCGAACACATTGTTTTTCCAATGGGTCTTTTCTGATTTTCGACTCTCCAGGCCCTGTTGAGAGCTAGCCTTGGGCTTCTTTGGGGCTCGTCGGGGGACTCATTTGGAGCCGTCCTGGGGCTATCTTGACGCCTCAAGAGCCGATCGTAAGTGCGAGAAGGCGAGAAACATTGATTTTTCAATGGGTTTTCATTGATGTTTCTTTTGGGGGGGGGGGGGCGTCTTGGGCCAGCCTTGGGCCTCCTTCGGGCTCGAAGCCGGCAGCCCAGCAGCGCGCATGCCGAACATAGAACGTTCTGTAGGAGGTGGAGGAAGAGGAGGAGTAGCAGGAGGAGGAGGAGAAGGAGGAGGAGGAGGAGGAGGAGGAGGAGGTAAAGGAGAAGGAGGAGAAGGAGAAGGAGGAGGAGGAGGAGAAGGAGGAGGAATTTGGCGAAAGAGGGGGAGGGACGAGAAACAGGATGCGGATGAGGAGGAGAGGAGGAGGAAAAGGGGGAGGAGGAGAAAGAGGAGGAGGATACCCTGCTTCATGCTAGCCCAACCACTCGCCTGAGACAGATGCGCGCCTCTGGGCCCCGAAACGCCTTGAGATGGCTCAGCTGGTGTTGTCCGGTCGCTCCCGCTCAGGAACTCCTCACCCATTCCGACTTGGCGGTGGCCCACCCCATGTCCACGCGCACGCACGCCGCCTACATTCGAAACTACAAGGAACAAGAAGCATGGCGCGAGGCGGCAATGCAGTCTTGTATACAGACATACAGGTACACATATATACATATATGTATATATAAATATGTCTATATATCTATATATCTATGTATATTCATACTCATATTCATATCCCCATATAGCTTTACACAATCCTCTGGGGGCGATGCTGATTATGTTTTGGCTATTTCCGAGCATTTTTTGATTATTTTTTGGGGGGGTCATCCAGAATCCACCTGTAGGAGGACATGCCCGACCGAACCCTACCCCCACCCCCCACGATTTTTTAAAGAGGGGGGGGGGCTTCATTTTGTTCGGGACCTCCCGAGCGAAGTGAACCCCCAGCCTCCCTTAGAAATCGTGGGGGTTGAGGGTAGGCTTCACATGTGGTCGCCCATCAGGGGGCTCTACTTTGGCGGCGCCGCCATTCTCATCTTTGCAGGGCTCTCAGGTTTCGCCTCGCGCTGGTAGCTGCGGGAGCGGCGATGGTTGAACACAAGCAGATGTCTCGCAATCGGGCAGGAGGGATAGAGAGAGAAAGGGAGAGAGAGAGAGAGAGACTGAAAGAGAGAGAGAGAGAAAACAAAATAAACAAAACAAGAGGGGTGGCAGAGAAGAAGAGAGATAGGGAGAGATGATGAGGACGGGAGGGAAATCAGCAGGTTATCAGGAGAGGAATGTACAACTATGTGTATGAATATATATGTGTAGAAACAGGGAGAGAGAGAGAGAGCGAGAGAGAAAAAAACAAATGTGATCAACTAGAGATCCAGAGGGGACAGAGAGGGATAGATAATGAGGAAGAGAGAGAGAGAGAGAGAGAGAAAAAAAAAAAAGAGAGAGAGAGAGAGAGAGAAAGCCATATCATAGAGTTGCCAGCGCATGTCGGAAGAGCCTCTGAGTTCAAGAGCACCAGAAACCACGATCTGGTGCAGCAGCCCTCCTCCCACTGCAGTCGCCCATTGTTCAATACGTGGCCCCATGGGCCCCGACCCCTTTCCCAGGGCCCGTCCTTCGCCCAGGATCCAGCCTTGATGGCCCCGGAGCCCAGCAGCAGGTCCCAGAGGCCGAAAGATCGAGGCAAGGGGAAACGCCTCCTCCGGGAAGGAGAGGCGAGGAGAACAAACAAAAAAAGAGCTGTGTGGGATGATACGAGGAGGAGGAGGAGGAGGAGAAGGAGGAGAAGGAGGAGAAGGAGGAGGAGGAGGAGGGGGAGAGGAAGAGGAGGAGGAGGAGGAGGCGGAGGAGGAGGAGGACCCAGTGGGGGGGCCGCCACAGCTCCGGGCGCCTAGCGTGGAGCCTCCCAGGGCGGGCCCGCGGCCCTGGCTCTCGAGTCCTCTCGAGCAGCCCCCGCGCGCCCGCCGAGGAGGCCGCCGCGGCGGCGGCGGCGCCCGGCGAGGCCCTGCGCCATGGCCGCGGCGGCGGGCCCCGCCGCGGCACCCCGCCACCCCGGCGGCGCGCCGCGGCGCGGGGGCCCAGCGCCGCCACCGCCGCACGGCCTCCCCGCGGGCGGCGGCGGCGGCCGCCGCGCCGCCGCGCCCGCCGCGCGGCGGGCGCCCCGCGCCCTGCGCGCCGCGGGCGCCCCGCGCGGCACTCGCCGCGGGCGCGCTGCCGGCGCTCGCCGCGGGCGCGGCGGCGACCGCCTGGTGCGGCGGCGCGCGGCGGCGGCGCGGGCGCGGGCTCGGCCGGCGCTCACGGGAGGAAGAGGTATAGTGATTTGCCGTTGTTCTTCCCGAGGAAGAAAAAACGGCATACATCCGGACCGAGGTCTGAGATCGGGGTCGGCGCGGGGAGGGTAGACCCTGATGTTCTTCGAGCTTGCTGGATGATCTTGTGCATCCTTGGGAGGGTACCCTAGGATACTCTGTATGTTTAGGCCGACGAAGAGCCTCACGATCTTGAGGGATGTTCTTCTGGCCCAGGTCCGACAGTATACATAAGCTTGTGGCGCCCTGCGCGGACTTCTTGGATCCGCGCTGGGCTCCCGCGGGCGGCACCTCCGGCGCAGATCCGAGAAATCCGCGTGGAACGCCAGAAGTTGATGCTTATGCCGTGTTTTCTTCTTCTATCTTCCTGGAGGCCTAAGGCCCCTTCGACCTGCACCTTCCGCACTTTCCGGGCGGAAGGTGCCGCTGTGATGCGGCCGCGGTGGCCGCCGTGGCCACCGTTGCGGCCTCGTTGGCTTCCACCGCTGCAGCCGCGGCGGCGGCCGCGGCTGCGCGCCAGCTGCCGCGCGGAAGCTGCGGAAGATGGAGGTCGAGGGTCGGCCCGCTGGATTCGCCTCCAAATCCTGGCCGGAACGCGCCCCGGGAGAGGCTGGTGGAGCAGCGGCACCGTCATTGGTTGGTCTTTCCAGGCGCAGGCAGGGGCCGGCTGGGCTGATCGCGTGCGAGCAGGCCCCCGCGGGCGCGCGGCCCGAGGCCGAGGTGGGCAGGGCGGAGCGGAAGGTCAAGACGTTCTCGCCCTCGGCCCTGACCGGGTGGCTCGAGTCCCCGTTCCGGGCGTGGATGGACCGGCTCCTGAAGGAGCTCAGTATCGTTTAACCGATCCCCATCCCCGTCCCCATCCCCACCATCCCACCACCCCAGCTGGGGATAATTATGCGCCTCGAAGCTCGAATGGAGCAGCCCATATCCCCATCCAGGGGGATAACTCGGCCAGTGGGGCCCAGGCCACGCCGGTGGGGATAGGGATCGGTTCAACGATGCTCAGGAGTGCCCAGACGACCCTCGCTGTGCCTTCATCTGCAAGGACCCCCTCATGGAGTGCTTCTACGAGAGGGGCAACCGGGTGGAGGAGCGCTTCCTCCAGTGGTACCAGCGCGAGAAGGGTGGCAGGGTCCGGGACATGGCGGAGTTCGTGCCCCAGGCGGTCAAGGAGTTCGGCCGCGCCTGGCAGGCCCCAGCCGCCCAGAGGGCGCTGGACGAGCTCGTGCTCGGGGAGTTCGACTTGTACTTCCAGGTGCCCCTGCACAACCCCGACATGCGGCTGGCAGGCATCGCGGACTTCGTCTTCCGCACGGAGCGCCCAGACGGGGCTGTAGAGTTCACGATTTGGGACACGAAGTTGGCCATACACAGTCGGTCTTCGATGGTACTGCAGCTCGGAGCGTATGCCTTGACGCTCCGGTCGTCTCTCCGCGCCAGGGGCGCCGACGCCGTCGTGGGCAAGGTGGGCCTGGTGCTCGGCGAAGAGGCCGCCGACGCGGGCAACGCGTACGAGTTCGAGGAGGAGGAGGTCCGGCCATACCTCGAGGAGCTGTGGGGCAGGCACTTGCGCTTCCAGGATTCGGAGAGCAAGTTGCCTGAACATACACGTTCGGCGTCCCGCGCGGAGAGTTCTTGGATCGGAGCTGGGCCCCTCTGGCGGCGCCGCGCCTGACGCGCTCCGCGAGCCATGAAGGCGTGACCAGCGCCGATCCGAGACATCCGCGCGGAGCTCCGAGAGGTTCTGGTGTTGTGCCGTCGCTTGTTCCCCCGAGGATGCATTTGACCCGAGCGGGGAGCCGCCCGATCCGTCCGAGAGCCCGAAGCAGACCTGGGGCCGGTGGGCAGAGTACGGGAAGAAGGTCCTGAGCGAGAGGGACGACTTGACGTTGGTGGCGGGCATCGGGCCGAAGCAGAGGCAGGCGCTCACGGCCGCCGGGGTCACCACGATGCAGGGCTTCGCCGCCCTGCCGAGCGCCCAGCTGCCTCCGCTGGTTGGGCGCGACGGGATCGCGACGCTCCGCAAGTACCACCAGCAGGCCCAGTGCCAGTGCCAGACGCTGCGCACGGGTGAGATCGCCACTCGCCTCAGGCAGGGCGCGGAGGGCGCCATGGCCACGCTGCCGCAGCCAGACGACGGCGACGTGTTCTTCGACCTCGAGGGCATGACGCTGCCAATGCCCGGTGGGGCACGGGAGTACCTTATCGGCGTGTGCACCCGTGACGGCAGCTACCACAGCTGGTGGTCGCACAGCGAAGAGCAGGAGCGGACGAGCTGGAGGGAGTTCGTCGCGTGGCTGCTTGAGAGGCAGAGGCGGTTCCGTGGGCTGCACGTGTACCACTACGCGCCGTACGAGGCCACCGCCCTGAAGCGTATCTACAACGACCCGCTCATGGCGGACATCAGGGGCGACATATCCCGTGTGCTCGGGATGCTCGTCGATCTCTACAAGGTGGTCCTGAACTCGTTGGTCGTTGGCCTACCTGGATATGGGCTGAAGCAGATCGAGCGTTTGTACCGCGGCAGCCGCGGCACGAGCGTTTCAGGTGCCCTGGACTCCGTTGTGGTGTACCACCAGTGGCTGAACAGCGCAGAAGGCCAGGACCACCACACGTCCGAGCATCTTCGGTCGATCCGCGACTACAACAGGGACGACTGCGAGTCCACTCTGGAGCTCCTGTCGTGGTTCCGAGAGCGCTGGGCCGACGCAATCGCTGACGCCGCGAGCGTTGCCGCGGCTTGGGGGCCCCCCGCGGCCCCAGACGAAGGCAAGCCGCCTACCGACCGTGCCGAAGACATGCGCCTGGCTTTCAAGAAGCTGGCAAAGATGTGCCGGGGGCGAGCCGCTGGGGGTGCGGCACGCCCGCGTGGTGGGGGGGCGCGTGGCGGCCGCGCAGCGCGCGGGCGCCGCACGGCTTCCTGACTTCTGGGGTGTGCGCGCGGGTGCGCGCGGGGTGCCGCACATCCGCCGGCGCTGGGCCGCCACGTGGGCCGAAAAGTACCGCGCGCGCGGCCGGCACCCGTGCGGCACCGCCTCGAGGGGCCGAGGGGGCTTCGGCGGGCTGCCGCCGGCATCGGCAGGCCGTCGAGCTGGGGGGCGCAGGCCCCGTCGTGGGCCCCCCCCGGACGCCCAGGGGGCAGCGCCTGGTGCGTGCTCGCCTCGTGGTCCTGCTTCCACCGCCAGAGTATGTCCACATCCACTGCTTCGGAGTGGTGCCCTGGGGTCTCGAGGAGCGGTGGATGTGGGTACCTGCCCGCCCGCATGGGCGTGCAGGTATCCATGGGCGCCCCTCAGCTCCGAGGAGGAACAAGGTACCGACGCCGCTACCCTGGACTCGTTTTCCCGTTTTCGGGCCTAGGAGGAGAAGCCCTTGTCGCCACCGCTGGATTCGCCTCGAAATCCTGGTCAGAACATACCCCGGGGGAGGTGCGGGGAGTAGCGGTATCGCTACCTCTTGGTTTCCCCACCAGCGCACCTGGGGGTAGAGAGAGGGGGGAAGGTTTCGTAGAAGGAGGCCGCTCCTTAGAAGGCGCCACCCCTACATCTACAGACAAGGCCCGCGCCTTCTAAGAAGCAGGGGTGCTTCTAAGACGCCTTCCCCCCTGCGCGTGGCCGACCTCCTTCCCCTGCCCCCGTTCCCGCGCTCTCCTCGCGTGCGGCTGCGGCTTTCCGCGGCTCCCGAGGCCCTGTTGCCCGCGGGCACGCCCACGGCCCCGCGAGCTCCTGGCAACGGTCCCGAATCCTGCGCCCAGAGCGCTCTGCCGACAGGTCCGGGCGTGCGTCGAGGAGGAGGTCTTTCATCGACTGGGCTCTGCCCAAGGGTCGTCCTTGTCTTTGGGAGAAGCAGGGGGGCGTGGGGTCCGTCGTCCCCAGGCGTTCCCTGTTGCTCGAAGCCCCCTCGGGGTTCCTCGGCTTCGCTTGGTAGTGCCAAGCAGTGCCAAGCAATGCCCAGCAATGCCCAGCAACGCGAAGCAACGCCAAGCAACGCCAAACAATGCCGAGCAATGCAAAGCCATGCAAATCAACGCGAAGCGTTGTTTTCAAGCAGCTACGCAACGCGGAGCAGTGCCAACTAATTCCAGGCAGTGCGTTGCATGTTATTGCTTTGCCTTGCCCAGAACTGGCTTGAATTGTTTTGGAAGGCAGGAAAGCATCATAAGAAACGAGGAGGCGGGGGAGGAGGAGAGGAGTAGAGGCATCTTCGTCCTTCCTTTCCTGCTCTTCCTCATCTTCCAGAGAAGCCTACGGCCTACGGACGTCTCAAGCCTCTGGAGGCCCCAGAGGGCCAAAAACATCGAAACACCAAATCCTCCTCCTCGAGGCGGGAGAGGTGGGAGGAGGATGAGGACCGAGATGATGATGAACACCAGGAGCAAGAGGAGCGAGGGGCAAGAGGAGGAAGAGGGAGGAGGAGGAGGAGGAAGACCAGTGCAAACCCGAGACGCATCAACGACGTTACAATCAACCCTCGCTCCAAGCTCCCTCTTCAAAAAGACCTACAATAAATTAGTCCCCAAACAGTGCTTGCACTTCCGGGTTCTTACTTGGTCTAAAGAGAACTGGGCCTGGGTGTCGGTCCGGCCAGCTTGTTGTCGCCGCCGCCGCCCGTCACCGCCATCCGTCGACACTGCTTCTGGGTCTTGGTGTTGGTCGCCGCACTTGTTGGCGCCGTCGCCGCCCGTCGCCGCCGTCGGGGTCGGGATCACCGGTCGGGGTCGGGGTCGGCTGCGCGTGGGGGTGTCCTTTTACTGGAGCGACCCTCGGCGCGGGATCATCGAGTCTCCCCCGCAGCGCGGGCTTGCGCGCCTGGATGTTGCTTCTCGCAGCTACCGAGCGATGCCAGCGATGAGCCATCCGCAGATCGAGTCGCCCCTTCTGGAACTCTGGCCCCGGCTGCCGCCAGACAGGCCCGTCCAGTTGGGTGTCCAGTCCAGGTGCGCCTGCCGCGGGAGAGGCATGTCCAGTCAAGGCCTGCGCGCTCGGATGTTCGATGAGGCCCCCCCGTGGGGCCCTGAAGTCCGCGCACCGAGCGTGTCTCTTGCCTCCAGGGCCCCTCTTGCCTGCATGTGCTCTGGGGACCGCGCGGGCTCTCTCCAGGCCTGGGGCCCCAAGCAGAGGGCGCGAGGCCCGAACGTGTCTCCTGCCTCTAGGGTCCCTCTTGCCTGCATGTGCTCTGGGGACCGCGCGGGCTCTCTCCATGCCTGGGGCCCCAAGCAGGGGCGGGAGGCCCTGGTGTTCCCCGCCCGAGCGGCCACCCACGTCGAGGGCCCGGTCACGCGCGCACGCAGATCTCCCACGGTCTGCTCCTGTTGCACTCTGAGCGTGTGTCCTCGAGTTCGGCCTCCTGGGCTAGAGGCTACAGGGACCCTCGGACATGGATCCGGGACAAAGAGCTGCCCCCCCAGGGAGGGGTCGGGACGTCTGGGGCCGCGGATGGAACAAGTTCACACCGGCGGATGCCAGCGCAGGGAGAGATCTCTTCTTGGGGGTGAAGGGCGCGCGCGTTGCGGGTTTGATGGTGGCTCACACGGGCGCTGTCGCTCGCGGGTGCGCGGGGTCGTTCCGCGGGCCGGCTCCACACTCGATCGGGCCCCCTCCTGCGCTTCTCCCTGCGGAGCCACACCGTCCATGCGCCCTCCTTCTAGCAAGCATCGGCCACTGCAGAGTCCAAAAGGATGTCGTACAGGGCAGGGCGTCGCCAGTGAGCTGTCCACCAGCCCCATCCCCCACCTTTTCTGCGCAAGTTCAACATGGTCATCCTCCTCGGTTCCTTTTGTTTCGCCGCGCACGCGCACGCCCCATATCGTTAAGGTCAGCCAGATCTTCCTCTGGAGGTCCAGCAAGTGCTTCGGCGAGTTCTCTGTGACCGAGGACAAGCGTGGCTGCCTCCTTCCTGTCATCCGAATCCGCAAGTCTAGTAACACGGAAAGCGGGACACAGAAACAGCCAAATCATAATTAGTATCAGTGGCCAACAAAACAGAGCTTGGCACAAGCATGACATGGCAGCATTTGTGCGGAACCCAGAAGCAACACTCAACAATCGGACGCTTACTGAAACGACCCAGGAACGAGCAGAGGTAGCCAGAGCGGTGGGATTGACCAGGGCATTTATATATAGCAAAGAGAGCACCGTGAGTTGTTGCCAGCCGCAAGCGTTCGTTCAGCGCCGTGCCGCAAAAACATGGGTCTTAGCACAAGTGAACTCGAACGGTTTGGGGGCTTCATAAGTTTGTAATACGTCTCTCTTCAGCGTAGGTGAATGGCACCCTCAGATATGAAGTTCTCTGGCGCACGAGCAAAGCGGCGTCTACCGCTTTCCTGATGTTGCGTACGCTCCCCAAGCCACTCAACGTCATTGCGAGTGGTTTCATGGTGCTGCTCACAGTTTTTCCCAACCATCCTGTGGTGTTGGGTCCTCGTTTTGAAGAGACGGTGCCCCGCGTCTCCTTCCTCCTCTCCTCCTCCGCCTCCTCTCCCCTCCTATCATCCTCATCGTCATCATCATCATCATCGTCATCATCATCATTATCATCATCATTATCATCATCATCCTCTCCTCTCCTCTCCTCTCCTCTTCTCTCCTCTCCTCTCTCTCCTCTCCTCTCCTCCTCTCCTCTCACCCACCCAGTACACCGTTTCGTGGCCCCATAGGGAGCTCCACCGAAGGCCCCAGTGCCCGCGCCCGCATGCGTCCTTTCGTTCATCAGTTCCGTGGCTCCATAGGGAGCTCCACCGAAGGCCCCAGCCCGCGCCCGCATGCGTCACCCACACCCATTTCGGCACACCCCTCACACGTTTCGTGGCTCCATAGGGAGCTCCACCGAAGGCCCCAGTGCCCGCGCCCGCATGCGTCACCCACACCCATTTCGGCACACCCCTCACACGTTTCGTGGCTCCATAGGGAGCTCCACCGAAGGCCCCAGTGCCCGCGCCCGCATGCGTCACCCACACCCATTTCGGCACACCCCTCACACGTTTCGTGGCTCCATAGGGAGCTCCACCGAAGGCCCCAGTGCCCGCGCCCGCATGCGTCACCCACACCCATTTCGGCACACCCCTCACACGTTTCGTGGCTCCATAGGGAGCTCCACCGAAGGCCCCAGTGCCCGCGCCCGCATGCGTCACCCACACCCATTTCGGCACACCCCTCACACGTTTCGTGGCTCCATAGGGAGCTCCACCGAAGGCCCCAGTGCCCGCGCCCGCATGCGTCACCCACACCCATTTCGGCACACCCCTCACACGTTTCGTGGCTCCATAGGGAGCTCCACCGAAGGCCCCAGTGCCCGCGCCCGCATGCGTCACCCACACCCATTTCGGCACACCCCTCACACGTTTCGTGGCTCCATAGGGAGCTCCACCGAAGGCCCCAGTGCCCGCGCCCGCATGCGTCACCCACACCCATTTCGGCACACCCCTCACACGTTTCGTGGCTCCATAGGGAGCTCCACCGAAGGCCCCAGTGCTGCCGCCCGCATGCGTCACCCACATCCAATTCGGCACACCCCTCACACGTTTCGTGGCCCCATAGGAGCTCCGCCGAAGGCCCCAGTGCTGCCGCCTGCATGCGTCACCCACACACAATTCGGCACACCCCTCACACGTTTCGTGGCCCCATAGTAGAAGCTCCGCCGAAGGCCCCAGTGCCCGCGCCCGCATGCGTCACCCACACCCATTTCGGCACACCCCTCACACGTTTCGTGGCTCCATAGGGAGCTCCACCGAAGGCCCCAGTGCCCGCGCCCGCATGCGTCAGCCACACCCATTTCGGCACACCCCTCACACGCTTCGTGGCTCCATAGGGAGCTCCACCGAAGGCCCCAGTGCCCGCGCCCGCATGCGTCCGTCACCCACACCCATTTCGGCACACCCCGCACACGTTTCGTGGCCCCATAGGGAGCTCCGCCGAAGGCCCCAGTGCCCGCGCTCGCATGCGTCAGCCACACCCATTTCGGCACGCCCCTCACGCGCTCCGTGGCCCCATAGGGAGCTCCGCCGAAGGTCCCAGTGGGTGTGCCCGCATGCGTCCCGCACACCCATTTCGGCACACCCCTCACACGTTTCGTGGCCCCATAGGGAGCTCCTCCGAAAGCCCCAGTGGGTGTGCCCGCATGCGTCCCGCACACCCATTTCGGCACACCCCTCGTACGTTTCGTGGCCCCGTAGGGGGCTCCACCGAGAAGATATTCACAAGTGCAGTATTCACAATTGCATATGGTTGGGTCCTTCGCCAGGATAATTTGGTCGGCGGGGCGAGAGCGAACCTCTTCCTCTGAAAGCTAGGCGGGCTACGCACAGCTTTAACTAGGATGGTGCTGCTCACAGACAACTATTGTTTCCACGAAGCATCGCAAACATGCTTGCTAGGATCGAGCTAGATGCACGAGAGCCTGGTGATTCACATGAGCAGGGTACTGTGTAGCAGCCGGGGGAAGGGACAGGGAACAGACGAGAGAAGGAGAGAGAGGGAGAGAGAGAGAGAGAGAGAATCAAAAACACAAGAAACGAGAGAGAGAGAGAGAGAGAGAGCGCGAGAGAGGACGGCAGGAAGGGAGGGAGGGTTCACCTCTCAAGGGGGAAGGCAAAATGGACGGGCGCTCCCAAGGACGTCAGCGACCTCAAGTGGTTTGGACATGGTGGTCTCATCCTCCTGTGGAGGGGCGGTCACGGGGGCCAAGGCGCATGATTGCATGTCCGATGCGAGCAACCGTTCTTTGCAGACTAGCGCAGAAACCTTTTGCCATGTCGTGAAGACGCCTCCAAAGCGTTGTTGGCATGTTCCGCTAACGCTCGCAATGCAATTGGAGAGTAACGCATGGTCGGCCTCTCCGAGCATTCACGGTGGCCAGTGGATGTTGCGCGTCTTGAGCGGGTGATCATGGAGTGCCCCCCAACAAATAAAAATCAGACCTTGCGACCCACCCACAAAATAACCGAAGGGCTGACAACACAAGAATGCTCAGTGCACACCTCGGCCTTGCACCGCCAACATCCCGTTTGGGGGGTGTTGAAGGACGAACAATTGAATAATGCAAATGTGCAGTTTGTCCTCACCTGCCACCCCCTAAGCAGTGGAAGAGGGATAGGGTAGCGGGCCGAAGTTCGGACAGTGTGTGTTTGCATCATTGCTTCGCCCCCCCCTCCCCCAAGCCCACGTGAAGGGGGGACAGGGCAGTGGGTCAACCGTCGGACATATCAATACTGTAAGTTTATATTCTTGCTTCGCACTCCAAAGTCCCGTCGACGAGGGATCGGGCAGTGAGTCGGAGGACGGACAAGTCAAACATGTAAGTCTACGTTCTTACCGCGCCCGCCCGCCCAAGCAACACATAATGACAAACAAATGGGTGAAGGATAGGGTAGTGGGCCGAAGAGCAACCGAAGAAGAATGGACGGTTCTATTCCTATCTAGCGCCCTAAAACCCCGTGGAGGAATGATGTGGACGTGGGCCGAAGGACGGACGCATCGACAATGCAGGCTGACTTCCTTGCACCCCAGCTGAAGGCGCCCAACCATCCCGTCAGCCTGCTATATCGGGTCGCCTCTTGGCGTTCTGTTTCGGTCTCCGTGAGGTTTGCGTGTGGTCCGTCTTCACGGTCTTCTTGAGGCCTCTTTGGGCCCTCTTGGGACTCTGCTTGAATAGTTTCTTCTTGAGACCCTCCAGGGGTCCTCTGGGAGCGCCTTTAGGGGCGCCTAAGGAACCTACAAGGCCGGCTCGGGGCTATCTTCGGAGATCTTGCGGCTTGATCGGCATGTGGGGGCCTTGGTCGATCCGTTTCGAAAAGGCATCTCGGTTGCTTTAGAAGCCGCGGAAGGGTGGATTTGGAGACTCCCTTTGGCGCGTTCGCGACCCCCCCCCCGTTCCCCGATAAACGGGGTGAAGGCAGTCATCCATCTCACACGCCGTCTCAACCCAGACCAGCGAGGGTCGGCGGATGACGGGGAGCGCCTTCTCGGAACGAGAAGGTGATGGGAGTTTGAAGAACAAGTTCGCGAGGGACAATTGGCTCGCGATTGTAATTGTCAATCGCTTGGCGGATGACGGGAGGCGCCCTCTCGGAACGAGAAGGTGATGTGAGTTTGTTGGGCTGTGTTGGATAAGGAATCAATGGAGTACAAACTGGCGAGGGACAAGTGGCTCGCGGCCGTAATTACCCAATCACTTCCCAAAACGGCCGTTCCGCTGGAGACATCCTCGAACAATTGAAATCTTCAAGGACGTGGTTTAAGACGCTGTATGTTGAACTTGGACTCCCGCTCGAGACATCCTTAGACGAAAATGAGATCCAGGGATCTTGCGAATTCGTTCAAATCTAAAACATGAGGCTCTCGCTCGAGACATCCTCGAACACATGGGATGCTAGACGACCTGCTTCAAGACGTCGTCTGTTCAAAATGGGGCTCGCGCTCGAGACATCCTCGAACCGACGAGGACGAGGAAGAGGAGGAAGACCAGTGTAAACCCAAGAGGCATCACCGATATTGTAATCCACCCTTCCTCCAAGCTCCCTCTTCACAGGCCCCTACAACGGTCCCTCTTTACTGAGGGAACCGCCTCGTTGGAAGACAATTGTTTGAAGATCCTGAAGCATGCCAAAACATTATTCTCGGGATTCCAACGCCACGGATCAACCTGTCTGTTGCGTCTTGACGATCCTGGATCGTGCCAGAACGCCATTCTTGGGATTTGAACACCGCGAATCAGCATAACGTGTACACCCTCATAAGCCTGAACCCTTTCAACACATCACTGCTGGTACATTGATCATAGGAACCCATGAGGCTCTTGCAAGTATGATAGCGTCAGAGCGCGGCGCTAAGGCGAGAGCCACATTTTGACAAGGAACCGCCCTCAATCCATGAAGCTCTTGCATGTTTAACACGACTGTGCGCGGCGTTGAGACGAGAGCCACATTTTGAAACGAAATCGCTTTAAACTCGTGGAACTAAAAGGAATGTGCGCGGCGCGGAGGCGAGAGCCACATTTTGAAAACGAACCTGTGAAACTCTTGCAATTTTGCAACACGAATGTGCGCGGCGCTAAGGCGAGAGCCGCATTTTGAAAACCACCCGCCCTCAACTCGTGAAACTCTTGCAGATGTTTGAGACGAGTGTGCGGGGCGCTGAGGCAAGAGCCACATTTTGAACACCACCCGCCCTCCATGTGTGAAACTGTTGTCACGTTTGAAGCTTCAGGGTCATACATGGTGAGGAAGTCTCAGGCGAAACGCACGGCCCGCCCTAAAAACTGGCCTCGGAATGCGACAGGGTGAAGTCAGATATTAGGAGAAGGAATGGAGGAGGAAGAGGAGGAGGAAGGGGATGAGAATGAGGAGGAGGAGGACAAGGAGGAGGAGGATGGGGAGGGGGAGGAGCAGGAGGAGGAGGAGGAGGAGGAGGAGCACAACACGCTCCCAGCGCTTGAATGCCCATATAGAGAGCATCCACAACGTCAGCAGTTCACCACGCACACTAAACACAAATCGTACGCACATCCTGCGGCCCTCCCGCCAGCCCGCCAGGCACACGCCCCGTACGCACACCGTGCACCCCCTCCCCCCGCCCCCGTGGCACACACCCTGCACACGCCCGCGCACACACGTGCACACACGCACACACGCGCACACACACACACACATAGGCATATACACGCACACACATGCGCATGTACATACGCACACATACACACCCAAGCATAGGCCACGCGCAACACCTGCCCAACGCAACCGCAGGCAACCACTGAACTAGAGCTACCAACTGCGACCATCTGGGCATTTAGGAGGCCCAGCGGCTGCATCCAAGTGCACGCATGCGCGTTGGTTGCAAATTCATGCGCGCGTGCGCACGCAAGCTCCGAGGAGCGGCGCTTCCCGTTCTTGTCCGGAGAGGTTCCCCCAACACGGCCGTTTCGTTGGAGACATCCTCGAAACAATGAAATCATCAAGAGCGTCCCAGAGGTTTCGAACAACCCAAGTGTTCCCAGAATCCTGCGGGTTCCTTACCAGCCCGCGCCAGCGGAGCCTGTAAGGGTTCCCTGCGGGTTTCGTACATCCCTGGAGTTTCGTACCAGCCCGCACCGGCGGTGCCGCCAGCAATAACCCAACAGGATAAGGGATCCAGGGGGTGCCAATCCGCACCATGCCCCGCTGACACACACACATCTATATCTATATAGGCAAGCATACATCCGTCCACCCATGCATACATATATATATATATGTATATACACATATGTATATACACATACGCCTACACCTACACCTGCACATACACAGACACGCATGCACCACTAATACATGTACATGCACACATATATACATACATATGCATACACCTCTATATATACATATCCATATACATTGACATCTACATACACGCACTGATACACAAGCACGTACACATAAACATACACATACACATGCACATACACATGCACAGACGCATCTACATACGTACATACAGACACACAGAGAACCACACATCCGTCCATCCATGCATTCATGCACGTACACACACATACACCCAAACCTATACCCACATCTACACGTATACATTGACGTGTGCCTATGAATACACATGCACACATACACATTCACACACCTACACACATACACATGCACATTCACATTCACATACACATGCATACTTACGTACGTACACACATACAACCGGCGACCGGGCACCGGTGCCCCGCGGCCGGAGAGCCCCGACCAGAATTGTGTGTCCAGGCGTTTGGGGGCTCTTTGAGGCCGACAAGTCGCCACCAGAAAGCGGCGAGGGTGCCCCCAGACGCTCCAAGAGGTCTGCGAGATACCTACCATCATCACCACCACCATCATCATCATCGTCGTCATCATCATCGTTCTCATCAGCATCATAGCCGTGGTCATCCTCATCATCTTCATCCTCGTCGTCTCGTCATCGTCATCGTCATCATCAACATCATCATCATCTGACCATCATCATCAGCTGCAGCATCGTCGTCACCGGCATCAGGCACACACAGGAGGAGGAAGAGGAGGAGGAGGAGGAAGAGAAAGGGGCAGCCTAAGGAAGGAGGAGGAGGAGGAGGAGGCGCAGGAGGAGGAGCAGGGGTGGACGGCGAAGAGGTGGAGGGATAGGAGGAGGAACGGGGGGATGAGGAGGAGGAGGAGGAGGATCCGTAGCCATTTTGGCTCAAGCCGCCCACCAGCGGGCGACACCCACATCTGTTGCTCAAGCGAGCGCGGCCATGTCCTTTTTTTGCGACTGGAGGTGCTTCTGCGGTGGAGTTTGAGAATGGCGTTCCGGGACAGCGCGGAAGGCGCGCCAATGCGCTCAGCAGGTCAAAGGAAAATTGGCCGAAATTGGGCGCGGTGGCCTGCAGACAATGCTGCGGCGAAGCTATCAAGGGAACTATCAAGGGAACTCAAGCGAGTCAACGACCACCACGAAGCTGCGGAGTTGAGTTAGCCCTCGGCAGCCTAGCGGGTGATAGTTAAGTCGCCCAAAGATTGCATGCATTGGTCCTTGCCTTCATTGCGAGGCTGGAAGGGAGAGCACCATCATGGCTGGATACCTTCCGCCGCAACGCGGCTCTGCACGCACACGCGCAGGGCATACTTGTCGCGAAGGAGGGACCAGACGTCCTCCGCCGAGCCCAGCACGGGCCTCGGCTTGAGGCGACAGCGGAGCATGTGGAAGTAGGCAGCGCAGAGGGTGACATGAGGGCAGATGCGCCTTCGTTTGTTCCCACGTACTTGGGCCCCGAAGTCCTAGGCCATAGAGATGCGTTTCGGGAGTCAATTTCTACTGAAATATCTGAGGCTGAAGCTGCATATGTGTTTCCTTCGTCTTACGTGCCCTCATTTTTGCTCACAGGTGTATGGGGAGCCATCGAGGGTGTCGCAGAGGACCAGTTCAAGTGGACTCCCATCGACAGCTGCATGGCACAGAGCACGGCCTTGCGCAAGTCACACAAGAAGAAAGAGGAGGAGGAGGAGGAGGAGGCAAACGAGGCCATCGAGGGTTCCCCCGAGGACCTTTTGAACACATCCTTGCAGATGACGTCGCTGGGCAGCAAGAGGGCCTGGATACAGTCGTGGCGGCAAAGCTACAGGATCGTCAACTTGTTCATGCAATTCGTCGGGTAGTCAGAGATGCGCAGTACGCCGACAAGCTGCCCGCGTTGCCGGAGACACCGCAGCGTACTGCAAGAGCCCGACAGCAATATCGATTCGGTCCCATTTCATCGCACGTTGGGCCCGTGCAGAGCAAAGGAAGAGATGCAACAACAGAGTGCAATGATTGCGCTCTCCGCCAGCGTTTTGGAAGCATCGCTTCTAACCTGTGAGAATTGTGATCGTTTGGGACGTTCCGGCAAATCTTCTCCTGCCGACCATTCATAAGGACACAGTTTTGCAAATGATTGTTGATTCCAGATCTCTTTTTGCACATTGGTCAGATGCCCCTCTCATTCCAATCATTCCGTGCATGTAATTTGGTAAATGACCGTTGCTCTGTTTAGATAGGGGCTGGATGATCGGATGCACATTCATTTTCATGCGTCCCCTGCTTCGACCACGAGCAAGCGCAGGAACAGGAGCTGTAGGCCCTTACCCTGTCCTGTCCTCCCGCCCTCTTACCCCTGGATGTGGCGGAGGAATAGAGGAGTTACTTGAGTGTGTGGTGTTGGTGCCTGACACCTCTGCGTGTGCGTGTATAGGATTTGGCGGGGGAGTCGGAGGATCCTCTCCCACATTGTCCAAGGCCTCTACTCGCCAGCTCCCCGGCCAGGGCCGACAGGCTGCCGAAGCTGCGCACTGCAGAGCAGAAGGGGTAGGCTTTTCGGCTGGAGACTGTCTCCCCGTCCTCCCCCCCCCTTCAATTAATCCTCCATCCCTCCCCCCCTCCCAACCCCCCACCCCCCAACGGGCAGCTTGCGCAGAGCGTTTCACTCATGGGCGTGGCCAGCTGGCGAACCCATTTTCGAGTCGCGAACCGCACGCGAGTCGCAAGAGGAGGAGGAGGAGGAGGAGGAGGAGGAGGAGGAGGAGGAGGCAGGGGACCAGTGCAAACCTGAGATTCACCAGCGATGTTGGAGTAAACCCTCCTTCCAAACTCCATGGTGACAGACCCCCACACGGATTCATCTCCACTGAGGGAAGTGCCCCGTTGGGAGACAAACGTTTGAAGATCCGGAAGCGTGCCACAACACCAATCGCCGGACTTCAACGCCACAAATCAACTTGACTGTTGTTTCTTGACGACCCTGAATTGTGCCAGACCCCTTGTCCTGGAGCTTCAACACCGAGGCTCAACGTAATTGTTGCGACCTGACTGACTCTCCCGAATCGCTCCAACACCAAAGATGTGGTACGTTACCCATGGGATGCCGCGAAAGTCAGGCACATGTTCAAAACGAGTGCGCGCGGCGCTACAGCCCGAGCCACACGTTGAAAACCACCCGCCCTCAACTCACGAAACCCTTTGCAGATGTTTGAGACGAGTGCGCGCGGCGTTTACGCGAGAGTCAAATTTTGAGAACGGCCCACCTTCAATCCGCAAAACCCTTGCAATCGGTTTACGGCGAGTGCGCGCGGCACACAGGCGAGAACCACATTTGGAAGCGACCCGCCCTCCATCTGTGAAGTGTTGTCCTTTTTTTCATGCTTCTGGACGATTAATGGCCAAGAGGTCTCAGCCCAAACGCCCGGCCCGCCCTTCTGACTGGTTTCGGGGTGCGACAGGGAGGAGTTATCTTTGAAGAGAAGGAATGGAGAAGGACGGGGAGGAGGCGGAGGAGGATGAGGAGGAGGAGGTGGAGGAGGAGGAGGAGGAGTTGGAGAAGGAGGGGGAGGGCTGATCTCCTGAGGGAGCGGGTGGCGCAGGGGCCTCGTCGGTCTCGTCGCCGCGGCGCTGAGCTACGCGGGCCTCTTGGCGTACAGCGCCTGGCTCGGGAGGAGGAACCGCGAGCTGGTCGCCTCCGCGGTGGGGCCTGGGATCGGGCGCCCTCTTCTGTTCATCCCCGCGCAACAGATCCCTGAGGGCTGCGACCTCTACCGCTGGCCACCTCCCGAACACAATGGGACCTGAAGGAGCTATGTGGGGATGCCTGGGCGCCGTCGTGAAGCAGTATCGGAAACCGAGTGCGCGGACGACTGGTAATTTTCAAAACAGATGATATTCATATGATAGTATTGAAATCGGTGCTGCCTTTTTACAATTGCCACTCGCGTTGTGTATCGGGTGCCCTCTTGGAGCGACTGTGGGTTTCTTGAGGCTACGTTGGGAACAATCGCGCGGCCTTGACGGTCTTTGGCTTCTTCTGCGATTGCCGTTTCATGAGGGACGGCGGCTTGGGGGAAGCGAATAGGGCGCAATGCATTAGGAATCGTTGCGTCGGGAGCGCGAGTACGGCGTGGTTCACTGGATATCGTGGCCTCGGCGCGAATATTTCATAACTTACCAGAGACCGTGGCCTCGGGGACGCGAGTACGGTGTAATGTACTAGCGATCGTGGCCACGCGGACGCGAATACGGCGTAATGTTTGAGGGATCGTGGCGTCGGGGACGCGAGCAGGGTATAATTCCCTTGCGATCGTGGCAAACTTCGAGCAATGTACGATGGATGGTAGCCTCGGGCGCGCGAAGTTCGCGACATGTACGAGGGATCGCCGCCTCGGAGACGCGAGTTTTGCGCGATTTGTAAAAGGGGATCGTGGCCTCGGAAGCTCGCATATGGAATAATGTACCAGGGGTCGTGGCTTCAGGGACGCGAGCATGAGGTGATTTACTAGGGATCGTTGCCTCGGAAGAGCATCGTGGGCGCGAGCGTCGCGTAATTTGCCAGAGATCGTGGCCTCGGGGACGTGCACGTTGCGTCAGTTGCAGGCCTCGGGGGCGCGAGTACGGCGCAACTTGCACACGATCGTGGCTTCGGGGGCGCGGACATGGTGTCATTCACAGAGAGGATCGTGGCCTCAGGGGACCCGAATCTGATATGATCTGCCAGGGATCGCGCATCGGGAGCGCGACGACTGCGTGATCGGGGGCGCGACCATGGCGCAATTGCCCAGGGCTCGTGGCCTCTGGGGCCCGACGGCAGCGCAGTTTGCCGGGGGTCCTGGCCCCGGGGGCGCGAGCTCGGTGTAAAGTTTCAGGGGGCCGTGGCTTCGGGGACGCGCTTGTGGTGGGCGATGGATTCGGACACGCGAGCGTCGCGCAGTCTACCAGGGATCTTGGCCTGGAGGATGCGGCTCTCTCCGTGCAATCGCAGAGGGATTGTAGGTTCGGGGGCGCGAGTCTCAGGTATTTGAGCTCAGGCAGCGCGAACCGGGCGCGGTCCAATGCCGGACGATGCGGACGTAGTAATCTGGGCGATGGGATGATTACAGCATGGCAGACTCGAAGCTGGAGCTGGAGCACAGAGCGGGAAGCCTAGTCCACACGGCCTGGTGGCCCCTCCAGGGGGGCTGCGGATGTGTCCAACAAGAACTGTTGGTCGAACCTGAGAGAAAAATAGGTAGACCGCCCGCAGATCTAGAAACGTTGTCAGCAGCTGTTGTAAATTCTACGAGAACGCAAATGTTTCGACTAGACGTAGAGTGACCGTTCGCCGGAGTGACCTTTGGTGCGGGCACAGATGGGTCCCCAGATGGCTGAAAACGAAGCAGGAGCAGCGGTTTGTGCGCCCAGCTTTGGCCCCCCCGCGGCCCCCCAAAGGCCGCCCACCAAAGGTCACTCTTACCCAGGGTCACTCCTGCGTGTAGCCGAATGTTGGGGTACATCAATGTTGTAGTCGATCTTCTACTCGACTTCTGGCAGGGTCCATC
>CAUYUJ010012014.1:77500-92500 GCA_963575745.1 Prorocentrum cordatum | reverse complement strand
CGAAGCCCCGCCTCCGAGGCCTCCTTCGTCGGGCTCCTTCCCCTCTGTCCCGAGGCCCGGGCGGCCCCCACAATTGGGAACAGTTTAGCGGCTCGCATCTATGCACTGTCTGTCGAACGCGAGCCAAGAAGTAAGCCCAGTATTTCAAACGTCGAGAGGAGGTGTGCCGGGGGTGATGCACAGGAATGGCCTCCCCTGCCCAGAATGCCCGAGGCCATCATTTTTTTTGTTCTTCGAGTACCTCACCACCTCGAGTACCTCGATACGGCGGGGGCGTTCGTTAAGGAACGTGCCCAGGAGGCGTCAGACCCTGGAGGGTTCCTTGTCTGATGAGGGCGGCGGTGTTCTCCATGGCCAGCTCACGACTGGAATTCCGCCAGCTTCCCGACCCCGGCTTCCTTCTCCAACGACTCCTTCTCCGATGCCCTCACCATGTAGTGCAGCACGCGTGGCTCGTACGCAGAGGCCAGTGCCCGAGGCCGCCTGTTCGCCCACACTGCTGGCTTTCCGAGTGCGAAGGCTCTCGGACTTCAACGCCCCCAAAGCGGACAAAGCGGAGCTGCTGTAGACGTGGTCTTCCGACCTTCCGTGCCCTTTGATCGATTGTACCCTGGGAGCGGCAAAGAGGGCGGTGATGACTAGGGGGGGTGGATCTCGTGGCGTGGGCCATGGTATTTCCCCAGAGTTCATGGCGCCTCTTCTTATGTCATGACGTCCCTGGCCCCCCTTGGGCCGCGCACGTGCCGCCGGCCATGACTTGCGCCCCCCCCTCGTGGACGCCCCCCTCTTGGCCGCCCCCGAGGATCGCCAGTCTCAGAGCACTGGCCGCACGCGACAGCAGCCCCTACGTTGCAGTGGCCGCCGCTCTCCTGCAATGAGTCTGCTGAAAGGCCCCTCGCGGGCCGCGTGGATGTCATAATCGGCAGCCAGTGCTGCTGACTCGGCGCGTGGGCGCGCCGAGCACCCAGCACCCCCAAGTCGAGCGCTGGTCCTCCTCCTCCCGCCTCCTCCCTCCCTCCCTCCCTCCCTCCTCCCTCCTTCCCTCCTCCCTCCCTCGCTCCCTCCCTCCCTCCCTCCCTCCCTCCCTCTCGGCGCGCTGGAGCGGCGCCCGCCTCGCCCCCGTCTGGCCCCGCCACCTCCGCGCGGAGCCGCGCGGGCTCGAGCGCGCGCGCGTGCTCGAGCCCCGCGCGCGCCCGGGCGCGCGCGCGCGCGGCGCGCGCGGCGCGCGCGGGCGCCCCGCGCGGGGCGGTTCGGGAGGGCTGCTCCGCGCCCGGGGCCCCGCGCGCAGATGGGCGCGCCCGGGGGCCGGCGAAAGCCGCCGCCGCCTGCGAGCTGGGCGGGGGCTAGGAGGAGGAGGAGGAGGAGGAGGAGGAGGAGAAGGAGGAGGAGGAGGACGAGGAGGAGGACGAGGAGGAGGAGGAGGAGGAGGAGGAGGATGGCAGATCCGTGGCTGCCAATAGACGGTCGTCCCAGAAGAAAAAACATACAACTTCCTAGAATCGAGCTCGCCGCACCGAACAAGAAACGGGCTGCTTCCTGGAAGAGGATTAACAATTTCCCATGGCTTCCTGGAAGAGAAAGCAAATTCCGGGAATCTAGCTCACCGCACTGAATAGTCAACGGGCTGCTTCCCGCAAGAGAGCAAACAATTGCCCGTGGCTTCCAGGAAGACAAAGCAAATTCCCGGAATCAAGCTCACCGCGCTGAATAGTCAACGGGCTGCTTCCCGGAAGAACACAAGCAATTTCCCGGAGCTCCGTTTTAGCAGCCACGGGTTTGCCAGCCGTCGCCCGGGTTCGGACTCTCCTCGGCCGGTGGCCCCGGACACCCGCAGTATACGTCTGGGCCTCCGAGACGGGTTCGGAGTGGATGGGGTCGGAGGGTCGCGCCGCATCGCCGATGCGTCGCCGATGCAGCTCGGTGTACAGCCCGGTTTGCTTCGCGTCGACGTCGCCGATGCATCGCAGACGTCGATGATGCATCGCCGGTGCATCACCGATGCATCGCCAATGCATCGCCGATGCTGCGCGATCTTCCGACCCCATCTACTCGGACCCCATCTAGGAGGCCTCTAGTACGTTAGGTTCGTGTCGTGTCGACCGGCGACGGCCCAGAATCGGTCGATGTTGAATTTCGGCGTCACCCCAAAATACCAACACTATGTGTGCGTCGCCCCCTCAGGGGCGACGCGCGCACCGAGAAATCTGACAATATATGCGTCGTGGCGTTCGCTTGCTGGCCACACAGCACGGGAAACGATATACTACAATATGGGTACACTATATGTTCGGGTCGGACGCGCGCCTCCAAGGAGGACATCTAGTATTAGTATGTTTCTGTGCGTCGCATTGAACGATCAGACGCTGCGGAAACGGCCGATCGTTCAAGGTTGAACGATCCCCGCGGCGTCAGGAACCAACGCCCGGGTCGACACGGCACGAAGCTGCCGTATGCGGTAGTCTTGTCATTAGGTGTGTAGGCTGCATTGGCGTGCGCGAGCGCGTGAAGTTCGATGAGAGAGCGCCGATATAGCGCTGTCTGGGTCTAGCGTCGACCAGCGTCGATTTCGCGTTCCTTCCCGTCGATTCAGCTTGGATTGGCGTCGACGAGCGTCGATTAGGACCGATTCGCGTCTGTCATCGTCGACTCGCCAGAGCCAGCAAGATGGCGCGGAAGGCCCCCATCACTTGCCAACGAACGACGTAGTGACAACAACAAGACGGAAGTCCTCCTCGGGCCTGTGGTAAAGGGGGGGGGGCCACATGGGGTGTGAAGAAAGAGGAGCGCTTTTCTTCACCCCCAAGTAGGGCCCCCCCCCACTACCGCCCGCCCAGCAGCAGCAGGGGGGAGGAGGAGGAGGAGGAGGAGGAGGAGGAGGAGGAGGAGGAGGGAGGGAGGAGGAGGAGGGAGGAGGGGAGAGGGAGGAGGAGGAGGGAGGAGGGAGGAGGGAGGAGGGGAGGAGGGAGGGAGGGGAGGAGGAGGAGGAGGGAGGAGGAGGAGGAAGGAGGAGGAGGAGGCCCCACTTTCGCCGTCGGTCCTCGGCGCTTTCCCGGCAGCGGGGATGCGCTTGCTGGCAGCTGCCGCCTCGCCGAGCGCGTGCCGTGGCGGCGGGGCCCGGATACCGCCCTTACTCACACGGCCGCCGCAGGGCCCGCGCGCGGGCCCCCCGGAGGCCACCATGGGCCGGACGCGCTCGCGTCGAGGAAGAATTCATCGCACGACGGTCCGGCGAAAGCCGCCTCCCTCCTCCTCCTCCTCCTCCTCCTCCTCCTCCTCCTCCTCCTCCTCCTCCCTCCTCCTCCTCCTCCTCCTCCTCCTCCTCCTCCTCTCCTCCTCCTCCTCCTCCTCCCTCCTCCTCCTCCTCCTCCTCCTCCTCCTCCTCCTCCCCTCCTCCCTCCTCCCCTCCTCCTCCCTCCTCCTCCCTCCTCCTCCCTCCTCCTCCCTCCTCCCTCCTCCTCCTCCCTCCTCCTCCTCCTCCTCCTCCTCCTCCTCCTCCTCCTCCTCCTCCTCCTCCTCCTCCTCCTCCTCCCTCTCCCCTCCCTCCTCCTCCCTCCTCCTCCTCCTCCTCCCTCCTCCTCCCTCCTCCTCCTCCTCCTCCTCCTCCTCCTCCTCCTCCTCCTCCTCCTCCTCCTCCTCCTCCTCCGCCTCCCTCGGGCGGGTGGTAGTGGGGGGTGACCCAGCTTGGGGGTGAAGAGAAGGGCCCGAAAGGTGCCCTTTGGGGCCCCTTTTGGAGCCAACAGGGACCCACCCTGCAGGGCCCTATAGGGCCCTCTGTCTTCACCCCCAACGTGGGCCACCGCCCACTACTAGCCGCCCGACTCCCTTGACTTTGGATCCGCAGCATTTCCTTTGAACGAGTTCACGAATGAGGCGGGAATCCCCGCGCCCTACTCTTCAATCAGGGTCAGCGATGTGGGGGGATGGGCACAGGAGGGGATGCATCGACCCCCCAATAGCCCCTTCATCGCCGATAGGGGCCCGATAGCCCAAACCTGCCCGGCAGCGTGCGGATTCATTATCGGGGGTCGCGCCTAGGCCGACCAGAGAGGGCGACCCCTCTCCACGAAAGAGGCGTCGCGGGGCCCTCCTTCTCCGTCTCCTTCCTTCTCTTTCTTCCCCTCCTCCTGCTCCTCCTGCTCCTCCTCCTCCTCCTCCTCCTCCTCCTCCTCCTCCGTAGCCATTTTGGCTCAAGATGCTTAGTTCCGCAGGGGAACAAGTGGATACCGCTAGTCCGCGGCCAGTTTGCAGTCCTTCCCCTGGTCAGCCCCAGGGCGAGCGCCGAGGTGGTCTGCCCCACCTCGGAGCGTCTCTCGCATCCCTTCTTGCTCGGGGCCGCCCAGCCTCGTGCATCGTATTCCTGATCCTCGTGTGCGTTGTGTCGGCAGGATGGTGCCACGCCCAGTCGCCGACAAGACTTGGCTGTGCAAGACCTGCATCCACGAGCGCACGGGTGAACCTTTCTTCAATAAGGCTGACCGTACATCATGCTTCTCGTGCAGGCGGCCCAAGAGCAGTTGTTTCAAGGCCTACACGCTGTCCGCCGCTGACCCGAGTGTGCACGCTGGAGGTCTCAAGGCTGGTGGCAAGAAGGCCGCTAGCGCTGGTTCGGCACCGTGGGAGGTCGCCAAGCAGCTGCGTTTGGCGCAGGAGACGATTGCCAAGCTCGAGAAGCAGATCCAGGCCAAGCACGTGCCAGCGCCTGATGCCATGGATGTGTCGGAGCCAAAGGCTATGGCAAATGATTTCGATGAAGGCAAGTTTCGTGCACGTATTTTGGAGTTGGATAAGGAGATCGCAGTTGCCAGCAAAGGTGTTGGCGCAGCGTGGGAAGTCCTCAAGGAGGCGCTCACCAAAGAACGCAGCGAGCTCCAGGATGAAATTAACAAGCACAAGCCTGCAGCCTCACGCATGTTCGTCGTTGGCAAGCAAATTGAGGCTATGGGCAAGCAGATTGCAAAGGCGGAGAAGGATGTTGACGACCAAAAGGCCGTCATCAAGGAGCTCCAGGATGTGCTGGTGCAGGCTGAGCAGAAGGTGCTGGACAAGAAGGCCAAACTGCTCGAGCTCCAGACCCAGCACGCTGATTTGGCGCGCCAGAGCTATGTCCCACCTGTGCCTAATGACGACGGGGAGGCTGGGCAGACGGTTCATGCTCTGGGCCTTGACACAACCAAGTTGGGTGAGGTGTTGCGCGCACTTGGAGCTGGAGACAGGACTGACGCCATCGCGCACGGAGTGGCTCAAGCACTGCCTCAGATTATCACGAATGCTCGGTTGCAACCAGTGGGCGCGACTCGACACCATGCAGGTCCTGAGCTGCTGGACAATGAGTCACTTGCTGATGATGAAGCTCCTCTGGTACCTATCAAGGAAGCAACCGAAGATGTATTGCGGCCTTACCTGGCGGAGGCGGGTCAGGAGGTGCCCACGTCTTTGGAGGAGATGCGTGATGCGGCCAATCGACTCTGCAAGCTGGAGCAGCATGCCAAGCAGAGGAAAGGGCCAGGCTTCCAGGCCTACTAGGCCAAGGAGGCTAGTCCACGCCATGATGATGTTCACTTTACTGGTTAAGATGACGTATTCCGATTCTAAGATCAAGGGGCAGATTGTCACGGTCAATACTGATGCAGCTGGCCCTTTGCTACGATATGTGGAGCAGGCCACAGATGCGGTGATATTGGTTCAAGAACATAAGTCAGATGGACCAATGCTGCCCAGCCTGCAGTACAAGCTGAAGTGCATGGGCTACCACGGCATCTTCTCGGCGGCCAAGCGCACGGCAGCTGACGGGCTCTCAGCGGGGGCTGCAGTGATCACGCCGAGTTTTATCACGATTACGGCGCCACCACTGCTCAAGGACCCTGAGATTGTGCCCTCTCGGGCTGTGGCAGCGCAGGTCAACTGGGGCCTCAAGAGTGGGTTGGTTGTCATATCCCTCTACTTGCAGGACTCCGTGGACCTGAATGACTACAACCTTATGATCCTACACAAGGTGGCGCAATACGTGGGCCGCCTCAATGCAGCAAATCGGCCCTGGGTCATTGGAGGTGACTTTAATATGAGTGCGAATTTGATTGGAGCACAGGAGTGGGTGGCGCAGACGAATGCGTTGATGATGGTACCTTCGCAAGTCACATGTCGCACCACGAGCTCGGCTGAGGGCAAGATTTATGATTACTGTATTTTATGGTTCACTCCAAGTTGGCCGCAATCAATCATTGAGCCACCAGATGTGTTGGCGGCTGCAGGGCTACCCACGCATGCACCTGTTGTTCTTTCGATTCGTGCTGAGCCCAAGAAGATCTGGCGAAGGGTCCCTGTTGAGCCCAAGCAGCTACCAAAGCTACCCAAGCAAGGTTGTTCGCGATATCCTATGAATTGGGATCATGTGATGGACACCATTCTACGTGCTCATGACGACGACACGCTCAAGATGGCTTGGGACGCAGTTATTACTGGAGTGGAATTTGAGATACTCAACAGATACGACGTGGTTGACGATGAGGCTGCTCCGCACAGGGGCAGAGCGGGCCCGAGGGACACCAAGTTTGTCGAAGCACACTGGACCCCCAAGCGTGAGGCGGGAGGCCTTGGGCCGAACGCCTTAGCTTGGCTGGCTGCGGCCAGATGGGCGAAACGTCTCATGAGAGTGCGAGCCTTCTGGATCAAATTGGTGCAGGAAGCTGTACGTGATGATAGGCGTGCGGGCGAATTTCACCTTCCTGATTACAGCTCGCCCTGGACTAGCCGACAGCCATCCTTTGCGCCTGCAGCTGCAGCTCCTATGAGAGAGGAATCAGAGGCAGACGACAACTGGATGACGGTCACCAGCAGATCGAGATCACAGAGGGCACCTACGAGTGGGTCATGCAGCCTACGCCCTATGAAGGACGAGACTGCCCCGCGGCGCGTGTCCCCTGCTGATCCGCGCATGCCCGCGGCTCTCAGCTCAGTGACCCCGTGCGGTGGTATCGCTGGAGGGCCGATGGCGCCGGGTACTGCAACTACGACCAGTGATGTCTCTGCCCCTGGTAGAGGGCCTACGGGTACTACTTCGGCGACCGCGACGACTGCGTCAGCCTCGAGGCCACGTGAGGATCCAGGGAATCCCGGCAGAACGCAGTCCAGGAAGCAGCGTGCATCAGCGAGACTGAATCCCATTGACAGATTGGCTCGTTCGCTAGTGGACACAGATCGCTTCTTGCTCAAGATAGTGGGGCAGCAGAACCACATGTGGAGTCACCTGGATGAGGAGACTCAGAGATTCTTCCTAGATGGCATCGCCTTGCTAGGAAGAGACGACTTCGAGCAGCAGATATACCGCATAGTCGAGCGTGCTGATGAAGTTCACCAGGAGCATAAAAAGAAGGTGGAGGACAGCTGGAAGTCTTGGATCGACATGGCGTTCAAGAAAGGTGCAGGCCCTGCGCATCGCACGTCTAAGGTCAAGGCTTTGGAGGCAGCAGTGGCGCACACTGACAGAATGCAGCCGTACCAGATGGCCGACAGGGAAGTAGATGTCCGGCATGAGGTATGGTCCTGTCACGGGCAGCGTGAGCCAGCATTGCCTAGTGATGCGCATACATGGGAGGATCTTCCCCCTCTTCGGCCAGAAGACTTGTCCAGGGCAGCTCTCACGTTCACTTGGACGACGGCCACTGGGCCGACGAGGCTGCACCCTCGTGCATTTTTCTTCCTCTTTGATGCTGGCTTGTTGGCGCTCTGCGCACTGTACCACACATGCGAGCGGATTCTGCACTGGCCGACACAGAGAATAGTCAACGAGATGTTTAGGCTTGCCAAGCCCGATGGAGGCACGCGGCTGATCACTTTAGTAGAGAGCTTAGTACGTTTGTGGGCGCGAGCAAGGCGCCCGATTTCAAGAACATGGATTGTCCAGCATGGGAGCCCTTTTATTTGGGGCAACAGGAGGGGGCACTCTTCCAGTTATTCCGCGTTTGCGCACAACCTAGAGGCGGAGATTGCTGCTTCTCTGGGAGAGAGTTCAGTCACGGTGTTTCTCGATATGTGGAAATGTTTCGAGACAGTGCTGTTCCCTGCATTGCTTGATGAAGCCAGGTGCCTGGGGTTCCCTCTTCGTTTGTTATGGATGCTAATCAACTCGTATTCCCAGCCAAGGGTTATAAAGGCGTTTGGATGTTGGAGCAAGCAGGTGGTGGTGTACCAGGGCATCCTCGCGGGCTGCACCCACGCCACCACCCTCCTCACCATCCTCACCTACAGGGCCCTCATGAAGGTGCACCAGATAGCCCCCAACGTGACCCCGAGAGCGCTCGTGGATGACAGCACGTTCCAATGGGTTGGGCCGTCGGGGACTTCTTCGGCTGAGTTGTTCTTGGGGATCCAGAGTTTCGTCAAGGATTCGGCCAAGTTGGGGCTCCTGCTGCAGGTCAAGAAATCGGGCTGGGTCTCCAACACTAGGAAGGGGCACCAGGGGTTCCGCAAGTTGGCCTCAAGGATCAACCTCAAAAGCAAGAAGTGGGTCCGAAATCTTGGGCATGAACTTAGTGGGCCAGTTCCTGTGAGGAAACAAGCTAAGGCTAGGATGAAGGGCTTGCAGGACAGGCTCCCAAGGCTTATTATGCTCCAGAAGGCGGCTGGCAACAGAGTCACCGCTATCTGGAGAACAGGACTCCTTCCAGCTGCTGCGCACGGCGCGACTGTATCAGGAGTCAGCGGCCAAGAGCTTGCCCGTTTACGTTCTGTTGCTGGCATGTTATGTGGCCGTTCGACGGCAGTTTCTTCTCTCACTGTATATCTGGCTACGCAGGCTGACGCCAAGTACGACCCAATATACAATGCCACCATGGACCCCCTGAAGGCCTACTGCAGCTTCGTCTGGGACAACAGAGTTTGCCTTGGGAGACTGCAGAGGGCCTGGATGAAGGTGGATGAGGGGCTCAAGATTAAGGCCTCTTGGACCTCGGCAAGGGGGCCCATTGCTGTTGTATGGATGTCTTTGAGGAGAATAGGATGGGGCATGTATTCCGCCACGGGGATCTACAGCGACCTAGGTCACACGTTTGACCTCCTTCAGCTCTGTCCCAAGGACGTGCTGGAGTTGGTCAGGCAAGGCATCGAGCGATGGCAAGGCATGCGTATACTTACACATCACAAGGAGGTATGCTATGGGGATGAGGTCGTATGGATGAGAGCTATGAGGAGATGTATTGGTGCTAAGAAGGCAGTGGTCAGGCACCCACGTTTTGCAGGCGCGCTTCGTGCACTGTGGTCCGACTCTATTTGGTCACGTTCCAGACTGGCTGCCAAAGGGTACCAGATCTCCCCTGCCTGCATCTACTGCGCAGCGGAGCAATCGACCATTGGACACGAGTTCTTTTGCTGTCCTAGTTTTTACGATGACCTGCCTGAGGAGCCCGATCTCGACTGGAACACTGATATGCAGTACACATATGATATGCTAAGGGAGCTCGGACAGAAGGCCCTTGGAGAGCCCGACTGGGATTGTCTTGCCACGGCAGTAGGCATACCAGTGAGCCCTCTCATCCCACCGTATGTGGAGTTCAAGTTGCAGTACGTCTGCTGGGGTGACTGGGAGTCTGACAGAAGTTCCTGGAGCTCTTTGGTTTTCTCTGATGGTTCGGGGCTGGCCCCTGCGTGGCCAGAGATTCGTCGATGTGGGTGGTCTTTCGTCGTCATGGGGGACAACGGGCTACCAGTTCGTGCTGCATATGGGCCCCTCGAGGGTCCGATACAAACGGTCGGGAGATCGGAGCGAATGGCTTTCCTCATGGCACTCAGGCTTTTACCTGCTGTGGACCTACTGGTGACAGATCTCCAGAGCCCGGCAGCTGAAGTGAACTCCTGGCACCACGACCAGGAAGATGCGAATTCGACATACGCAGACATCTGGAGGCACATCTTTCATGCAGCTGACGACAAGCGTCGGCCCAGAGCTTGCTGGACGCCTGCGCACATCACGATCGAGAGTTACCTGGAGGTACACTTCGGCACCCTCCCGTTTGAATTTCTGCTCGGGAACATGTGGGCGGATTTTTTCGCAAGGGAGGGGGCCAACATGCACGCTGCGCACAAACCGACGGTCCAAATGTTCGAGGCCAGGCTGAGTCAAGAGAAGTTGAATGCTAAGTTCTTCTCCTGGGCGGCTGCTAAGCTCATCACCAGGGACTCCACCAGCAGTAGACCCGAGAGGCTCAAGTTAGGTGGCCCCCCGATTCCTGTACAGCATGTAGGATTGCGTGTGCATGAGGTGGTCATCCGCAGTCCTGGGGTCTGGCAGTGCAAGACATGTTTGGCCACGGCTCGGACCCCAGCCAGTTTGTTGAAACTCGTTGCGGGTACCAGTAATTATGCTAAGTGTGAGCCCACGGAGCAACAAAAGCTCCAGGCTCGCAATGATGTTGTATTGCAGCGTGCATTGCCTTACAGGAGTGAGGCGGTCAACGTTGCGCTAGGTCTAGCGCAGGAGCTCAGCCCACCCGAAGACCCTGTCGTTCCTGGTCCTTCGGGGGCTCAGCAGCAGTGTGCAGACGACATCGTAGAGTTAGATGGCCACCGAATTCTCTCGAATCTTGGTGCAATGGTTTGCACATTGTGTGGGTCGTACCAGCTTAATGCTGGGCGTGCGGGGCACTCGAAGCTTGGAGGCTGCTGTCTGGGCCCTTCTCAGCACCCCCCCACACTGTATAAGCAGCGGCATGCTATTAAGGCCATCAAGGCGGGTAAGAACCCCAAGAATGGCCAGCAGATCAAACTGTTTTGATGAGTTTCCTTGGCCCGCTCTGTTTTCCGTCACTTTTTCCCCTGGGAATCCACGGTAAACGAGCTGGGCCCACATGATTGGCCCATGCTCCCGTAGTTGGTTGCATGACAGGTCATCCGAGGCGTCCTCCTCCTCCTCCTCCTCCTCCTCCTCCTCCTCCTCCTCCTCCTCCTTCGCCTCCTCCTCTTCGTCCTCCTCCTCCTTCTCCTTCTCCTCCTCCTCCTCCTTTTTTTCCTCCTCCTCCTCCTCCTTCTCCTTCGGGGGGGGGGGGTGCGCCGAGGCGGGGCCGCGCAGGCTCGCGCCCGGCCTCGGCGCGGCTGCGGGGGGCCTCGAGGCGCAGAGTGGCCCTGCGAGAGCAGCGCGCGTGACAAACAAAATTATGCTAACGGAGTTCCCCACATAAAGAGATTAACGGTTTCGTGGGACCCATTTTCTTGATGCCCTCCTCGCTTTGGCGGGGCCCCGCTGGAAGGGGGGAGGGCTACGAAACCTGGCGAAGAGTAATGCTTTCCGCGATACCCTCCTCGCTCAGGCGGGGCCTCCCTGGAGGGGTGGGAGGGGCACGAAACCATGTAAATAGTATGGTTTTCCGATACCCTCCTCGCTCAGGCGGGGCCTCCCTGGAGGGGTGGGAGGGGCACGAAACCATGTAAATAGTATGGTATTCCGATACCCTCCTCGCTCAGGCGGGGCCTCCCTGGAGGGGTGGGAGGGGCACGAAACCATGTAAATAGTATGGTTTTCGGATACCCTCCTCGCTCAGGCGGGGCCTCCCTGGAGGGGTGGGAGGGGCACGAAACCATGTAAATAGTATGGTTTTCCGATACCCTCCTCGCTCAGGCGGGGCCTCCCTGGAGGGGTGGGAGGGGCACGAAACCATGTAAATAGTATGGTTTCCGATACCCTCCTCGCTCAGGCGGGGCCTCCCTGGAGGGGTGGGAGGGGCACGAAACCATGTAAATAGTATGGTTTTCCGATACCCTCCTCGCTCAGGCGGGGCCTCCCGGGGGTGGGATGGGGCACGAAACCATGTAAATAGTATGGTTTTCGGATACCCTCCTCGCTCAGGCGGGGCCTCCCTGGAGGGGTGGGAGGGGCACGAAACCATGTAAATAGTATGGTTTTCGGATACCCTCCTCGCTCAGGCGGGGCCTCCCTGGAGGGGTGGGAGGGGCACGAAACCATGGTAAGGGGTGGGAGGGGCACGAAACCATGTAAATAGTATGGTTTTCGGATACCCTCCTCGCTCAGGCGGGGCCTCCCTGGAAGGGTGGGAGGGGCACGAAACCATGTAAATAGTATGGTTTTCCGATACCCTCCTCGTAGGTATGGTATGGTACGGTATGGTATGATATGGTATGGTATGCTACTGGAGGTATGGTATGGTATGGTACGGTGTGGCATTGGTGTGATATGGTTTGGTATGCTATGGTACGCCATGGTATGGTATGGTACGGTATGGTACGTATGGTATGGTATGGTATGGTATGGTATGGTATGGTATGGTATGTGTGGTAGGAACTATGGTATGGTATGGTGTGTGTGTGTGTGGTAGGAATAATATTGTGCTGTATGGAAGATGGAGCGGGAGGTGGGTGGGAAGGAGAGGGTGTTCTGGGAAAACGAGAACCCCACTCAGGATGTGGGGGAAAAACACTCGCAGAATCCACCAAGAGAAACGAGGGATGGGGCTGGAGGCCGCCAGACCACACGCCACCAGCACCGAGCCTCGCCAGGGCCGCCCTGAGCCAGGGAATCGGTGCGTGTGTGTGTGTGTGGTGTGTGTGTGGTGTGTGTGGTGTGTGTCTGTGTCTGTGTTTGTGTCTGTTTCTGTGTCTGTGTCTGTGTCTGTGTCTGTGTCTGTGTCTGTGTGTGTGCGTGCGTGCGTGTGTGGGTGTGTGGGTGTGTGGGTGTGTGGGTGTGTGGGTGTGTGGGTGTGTGGGTGTGTGGGTGTGTGTGTGTGTGTTGTGTGTGTTGTGTGTTGTGTGTGTGTTGTGTGTTGTGTGTTGTGTGTTGTGTGAGTTGTATGTATGTGTGCGTGCGTGCGTGCGTGCGTGCGTGTGTGGTGTGTGTGTGTGAGTGTGTGAGTGTTTGAGCGTGTGAGTGTGTGAGTGTGTGAGTGTGTTTGTGTGTGTGCGTGTGCGTGTGCGGGTACGGGTGCGGGTGCGAGTGAGATTGCGTGCGTATGTGTGTGTGTGTGTGCGTGTGTGTGTGTGTCCGCCACGCGCACTGTTTGTACGCGTTCTTCCCTTCGTCGCTGTGCGCGAGGCCGCTCCCCGAAAGAATGTGTGTGTGCGTGTGTGTGTGTTTGTGTGTGTTTTTGCGCGTGAGTGCGTGCGTGCGTGAGAGAGAGAGAGAGAGAAACAAAAAAATGTGTGTGTGCGTTTGTGTGTATATGTGTCTTTGTCTGTGTCTGTGTGTGTGCGCGTGTACCCTCCCCGCCATCCTCGCCGCCGGATGGCCGATGTCGGTAGGGCCGCATCCCAAGTGATGCTTGACGGGCCTGGCCACCGCGTGTGCTGCCTTTACGCCGACGCCGCCTCGCCGCCTCTCGCCAGGCCGCTGCCGCCAAAAAGTGTGTGTACAGTGTGTGTGTGTGTGTTGGTGTGTGCTGGTGTGTGTTGGTGTGTGTTGGTGTGTGTTGGTGTGTGTTGGTGTGTGTGTGAATGTGTGTGTGAATGTGTGCGAATGTGTGTGAATGTGTGTGAATGTGTGAATGTGTGTGTGTGGTGTGTGTGGTGTGTGTGGTGTGTGTGGTGTGTGTGATGTGTGTGATGTGTGTGATGTGTGTGATGTGTGTGATGTGTGTGATGTGTGTGATGTGTGTGATGTGTATGATGTGTGTGATGTGTGTGATGTGTGTGATGTGTGTGTGATGTGTGTGATGTGTGTGATGTGTGTGATGTGTGATGTGTGTGATGTGTGTGATGTGTGTGATGTCTGTGGTATGTGTGATATGTGTGATATGTGTGATATGTGTGATATGTGTGATATGTGTGATAGGTGTGATAGGTGTGATAGGTGTTATATGTGTGATATGTGTGATAGGTGTGATAGGTGTGATACGTGTGATAGGTGTGATATGTGTGAGATATGTGATATGTGTGATATGTGTGATATGTGTGATGTGTGTGATATGTGTGGTATGTGTGGTATATGTGGTATGTGTGGTATGTGTGGTATGTGTGGTATGTGGTGTGTGTGTGTGGTATGTGTGGTATGTGTGGTATGTGTGGTATGCGTGTGTGTGTGTGTGTGCGTGCGTGCGTGCGTGCGTGCGTGGTGTGTGTGTGTGTGTGCCCTCCTGGCTGAGCCATGATGGCGTATGGCGTGAGCGCAGGTGCGCCTGCAGTTTTCGTATCGTTGATGTGGTCACTGGCCGTCTACAGCTTCGTATCAAGTCGTATCGTTCCGTTCACATGTCCATGGCCGTCTATCGTTCCGTATCATGTCTGGGTCTGGTTTTGTCTACAGTTTCGTATGGTTTCATCTGTGCTTTTGGCCTCCCTGTTTCCCAGCGACGGTGTCCCAGGGAAGCTCGCGGCGCAGCGCAGCTGATCGGCGGGGTCCAAGGCCTCAGACCCCTCCAGCAGGTCTTTGCTTCGGATGCAGTGGCCCCTCCCTGGGATGTTTTCCAGGCCGCTCGCTGAAAGCACGTGTACCCCCCGGATCCGAATCCATCTTCAGCGCATCCCTTTTTGACTCATCGATCGTTCGTGCTCAAGTCGTCTAATTACTGTTTGGGCGGGCCGAGATCCAATCTGGCACAACAGCCTTCTACTGGCTGTATTTCCTTCAACTTTTCCCCAACGGTATGTACCTCTTCCAAGGCTGCTGCACGTCTGACCGGGAGGTGCAGGCACAGCTGGCACGAGGGTTGAGACCAACCAACCCTAGCGTTAGAAGGGAATACATGTTGCTCTTCCTGTTGAGGCCCCCCATCCCCTGCAGTGCCCCTCGTCCCTGGCACCTCCATATGGGGCTCCAGAGGACGTAACTCCTAGGAGGCTAAACTCAGCATCGGCGCCAGTACCTCCGTGGTCGGAGACCGGCCTTATCGGGCACAATCCCGCTCGACCCTGCTCAATCCCACTTCATTGGGCTCACTCCCCAGCTTCACCCCGCCCTCTTCAGGAGGGAACGCAAACACACACAGACACAATGAATCGTCGATCCCCCGGAAGAGATGGAAAAATATAAGGGAAGTGTGGGGGGGAAGACCAAAACCCAGAAGA
>CAUYUJ010012014.1:0-72500 GCA_963575745.1 Prorocentrum cordatum | reverse complement strand
CCTTTTGCCAGCGGGGCCAGGCTGCCGCGCTTTCTGAGGGTATACACTTTGTGTTGGCACCCTATGGGGCCCAGTGAATATTTCTTCGGCCCCATGTCGCGTTTGAGGGGTATCAACTTTTTGGTGGCCTTCCGTGGTCGTCGATCGGGAGCCCACGCTCTTGGCGACCTTCGCGAACGCCCGGGGCCCAACATTCGGGGGGCGAGAGAAAATGCGACTCCGCCTACGGACTCGCACAACAGCTTCCCGGCGGGGCCGTCGACGGCGTTGACCAGCCAGCGGGGACGTTGGCCACGAATCGAGCCCTCCACCAACGCTGGCACGGGAGGGCCCCGAGGGGGGGACCACGCTCTGCAGCACAACGGCCTAGTTGGTTTCAAGCTTTATTCTGCTCAATATAATTGCACCGACCCTGACCAGGCCCACCCTGCGCCCAGGGTCGCCCCGTACGCCCACCTTGGCTTGGCCAGGGAGGCGTACCCACCGACCCTTGGGCCCAGGATGGCTCTTGCCAGCGCTGGCGTACCTAAAAACTCGGATGCAACTCCTGGGAGGACAAATTCTGATTTTGCCCTGGTCCGAAATCCACCTTAATCCGGCTAGATCCAGCTTAGTACGGCTCGATCCCGCTTAACCCCGCTTGATCCGGCGCAATCCCGCTTAACCCGAGGCCTACTCCGGCGTAAGAGACCCCAGTGGGGCTTAATCCTCCTCAATATTTCCGAAGAAGAGCTCCCAGGAGTTGCCTCCTGAGGCAAAGATCGCGCCGTCCTGCGATGGCGAATGGCATCGCCTCGCCGTGCCCCCAGCTGCCCCTTCGCTTCTGCGTCTCCTCCGCCGCTGGGGAAAGGCGGCCCGTCGCTTCCGTTGGGCTGCGCCTCCAGAGCGTGATCGGGGTGGCGTTAAGTCGGGCGTGTCCCTCTACAGGAGGAATATTCAAAAATAGGAGAAATAGTCTGGGGACGATTTTCTTATTTTTGTTACTATTTTGAATATTTGTTGACTTTTATTTTTCGCCAAAATCCGCCTGTAGGAGGACATTCCCGACCTAAGGGGAGGAGAGGTGGATCAGGGTTTGGGTGCTGCCGTTGGTTAGGCCCCTGTCGGTGATGGAGGGGTGTCGACCACGCAGGGTCCTTTTGACGCGCTGTTTGGCACATTCGCCCCGGGTCTCTTTGTCCAACCATAGGCCAGGGAGGTCCAGTTGCCACCAGGCAGGGCAGCTTGCTCGCTTTCCGATCTCCTCCGCTCGATTGCATTTGTGTGGCAACTTTGGGGCCACTCATAATGAGAAATTGCAGGGTTGCAACCTTGGGTAGGGCACGTTTCGTTATCTTCCAAGCAGCTTGATGAGATACTCAAGCGGCTTACGCCATTCTGCCGATCCCCACCTGAAGAGATGTGCGGCTTTCGATGTTGTGTGTGCGCGTGTTGCTTGACATCTCCCGTTGTGCTGCCTGTGTGTCATTCGTCATCCTCTTTCTCCGCGTCTGTTGCAGGGCTTCTTGGGGGCCCCTTGGATGCCGAGGGGGCCGCCTCCTTGAAGCCCTTTCAAGGCTCCTGGGGGCTTTGGGGGGCCCTCTGCTGGATTCTGGGGGGCTTTGGGGGGGCATGCTGGGGATCTTGGAGGCGATCTTGTGGGGGGTGGTGCTCTCGGGGTCCCTGCGGGTTCCCCCCATTGGGCCCCTCTTGGGGTCCTCTTGCGGGTTTCTTTGCCGACTTGCGGGCCCATTGGGCCATCTTCGGACTCTCTTTGGCTGTCTACGGGCCTTCTGGGTGCCTTTTGGGCCGTCTTGGGCCCGCTTGGGGGCCTCTCGCGCCGTTCTGGATCCGCAAACGCCAGCCAAGGCGAGAACGCGAAACTCACTCGAAGCCTGTGGGGACATTCTGACTTGTGACTCCTGAGGCTCCTCTTGGGGCTCATCCTTGGGGCCCTCGCTCAGCGCCTCGCGCCGTCCGAAAGGCCATCTCGGGCGCTCCTGCGGCCTGCCTGGCGCGCCCTGGGCCCCTCCGGCGCCATCCTGGAGGGCATCTCAGTGCCCCGGAGGTGCGCTGAGGAGCTCGTACCCTCCCCAATGTAGGGGGCCACATGGGAACCCTACCCCTACCCCCCACGACTTCTGCGGGAGAGGGTGGGGTTCACTTCGCTCGGGAGCTCCCAGACGAAGTGAACCCCACCCTCCCCCTCAGAGATCGTGGGGGGTAGGGGTAGGGTTCGCATGTGGCGCCCTACAATGGGATTTCGGAACCCTTGGGGAGGGGGGGAAGGGGGAGGGGTCACAGCCGATCAGCTCACAAGCATCTTCACTCCCCGCAAGCGGGAGACGGCGGACTGGCCCTGTGGCAAGCCGTCGCGTCTTTGCCGGCGGAGTCCGTGAGCGGTGAAGTCGGAGGAATGATGTGTGTGTGTGTGTGTTTGTGTTTGTGTTTGTGTTTGTGTTTGTGTTTGTGTTTGTGTGTGTGCGTGTGCGTGCGTGCGTGTGCGTGCGTGAGTGCGTGTGTGTGTTTGTGTGTGTGTTGCAACGTGTTACTCCGCCAGGTCAGCGTCCGCTTAGCAGACTGGCCTGCCGGCCATCGGCTTGGCGGGAGGATGTCCTCATCACCAGCCTTGAACATATCCCTATCCCTATGCTGGGCACCTCCTCATCACGATGCCAATCTTAGGGATTCCTTTTTTTTTGAGGGCGAATCACTAAGATTGTCATCGTCTTTTGGCGTGTCAATCTTAGGGATTGGGATACGCTCCAGGCTGGTAAAACCATTCATGGAAGCAGGCCATCTCCTGTTCACCCCTCTTCCCCGCCGCACAGAGGTGAAGATGGTGCGGCTCGAGTACATCGGGCTCCTGAAGTGCCGGGTCTGCAACGCAGCGTTCCAGTCGCGGATCAATTACCTTAGCGAGGCGCGCTTGCCTTTGCTGCCAATGCCAGAAATAATGTACCACCTTCCTTGCAGAACGAGCGGGCAGGAGACGAGGCGAAGCGATGAGCCGACATACGTCCAGAAGGACGACCCGATGAGAGCAGAGGAGGGAGGGCGACGACGACGACGAACAGCGGGGAGGAGACGGAGGGGGAAGCGCACAGGGGCAAGAGAGAGGATCCAGGATGGACTGCAGAGAGGAAGTGCAGGGGTAACCCTGGCCCACGGTGTCCTGGGTGCGAGGGAAGAGGGAGGGGCAGAGGGAACACTTGGGGACCCCATGCTGTGAAGGGCCTCCTGGGAGCCTCTTATGATCTCTTGGTGATTCAGCCAGCTGCAGGGGGGCACGAGTAAATCGGCCACGCGCAGAGGGGGGTAGGGGGAGGGGGGAAGGCTTCTTAGAAGCACCCCTTGCTTCTCAGAAGGCGCGGGCCTCGTCTGCAGATGTAAGGCGAGCGCCTCCTAAGAAGCAGCCTCCCTCTAAGAAGCCCTCCCCCTTCCCCCTCTCCTCCTATGCGCGCCGCCATTTGCTCCTCCGCCTGGTCCATGTCGGAACGACATGGACAAGGACGCGGAGGCGGAGGAAGAAGAGGAGGAGGAGGAGGAGGAAGAGAAGGAGGAGGAGGGAGAGGAGGAGAAGGAGGAGGAGGAGGACCAGTTGAAACCCAAGAGTCACCAACGATGTTGGAATTAACCCTCCCTGCAAGCTCCCTCTTCATAGGCCCCTACAACGGTTCTTTCCCTGCATGCCCCTACAACGATTCATTTCCACGAAACCAATTGGGGTGCCAGCATCAACGTGGTCAATGACAGAACCGCGGGGTCCCCACTGACATGACTCTGGGCTGATCCTAGACAGGCCACGTCTCGCCGTCCTCCGCCCTGTCAATAGACCGCCCACGGTTCTATCAGTGGGCATTCGACGTTTTGGCAGTGGACCTTCGCGGTTTTTATTCCTATTCACACATCTTTATAGGGCTGGGGACCCCGGAAAGAGCGCCCCCCCCCCCGACCCCCCTCCCCCAAACGAATTTCGAAAAATCGGGCCTGTCTTGCGCCTTGGGTTTTCTCTGATATTCGACTCTCCGGGCCCTCTTGGGCCAGCCTTAGGCCTCTTTGTGGATCGTTTTGGGGCTCATTTGGAGCCGTCTTGGGGCTATCTCAACGCCTCAAGAGCGGATCGCAAGCAAAAAGGAGATAAGACAAAAAAACATTGTTTTTTGTCCAATGGGTTTTCATAGATTTTCAATTATTTGGGCATTCTTCGGCCAGCCTTGGGCTTCTTTTGGGCTTGTTTGGTGACTCATTTGGAGCCGCCCTGGGGCTATCTCGACGCCTCAGGAGCCGATCGTAAGCGAAAAGGCGAGAAGGCCCAGATCATTGATTCTCAAATTGGTTTTCTTTCAATTTCAATTCTTTGGGCCTTCTTCTGCCACCCTTGGGCTTCTGTGGGCCTCGGCTTGCGCCTCTCTGGAGCCACCCTTGGGCTATCTTGACGCCTCCCGAGCCGACCGGAAGCGAAAAGGCGAGAAGACCGAAAACATTGCTTTTGCAATAGGCTGTTGTTTATTGATTTTCGAAGCTCCGGGCCCTCTATGGCCAGTCTGTGCCCTCTTTGGGGCCCGTGTGGGGACTCGATTGGAGCCGTCCTGGGCCTATCTTGGTGCCTCCAGAGCCAATCGGAAGCAACAAGGCGAGAAGACCAAAAACATTGATTTTCCAATGGGTTATCACGGATGTTCAATTATTTGGGCCTTCTTCGGCCAACCTTGGGCCTCTGTGGGCCTCGGTTTACGCCTCTCTGAGACCATCCTGGGGTCATCTTGACGCCTCTCGAGCCAACCGGAAAGGAAAAGCGAGAAGGCCGAACGCATTGTGTTTCTAATTGGGTTTCTTTGATTTTCGACTAACCGACCCCTGTTGAGCCAGCCTGGGGCCTCTTTGGGGCTCGTTTGGGGGTTCATTTGGAGCCGTCTTGGGGCTATCTTGACGCCTCAAGAACCGATCGTAAGCGAAAAGGCGAAAAGGCCCAAATCATTGATTTTCCATTGGGCTTTCCTTGAATGTCAACTCTTTGCGCCTTCTTCGGCCAACCTTGGGCCTTTTTGGGGCTCGAAGCCAGCAGACCAGCAGCGCGCATGCCGAAAATACCATGTGTTGTAGGAGGTGGAGGAAGAGGAGGAGGAGGAGGAGGAGGAGGAGGAGGAGGAGGAGGAGGAGGAGGAGGGAGGAGAGGAGGAGGAGGAGAAGGAGAGGAAGAGGGGGAGAGAGGAGAAAGAGGATGAGGATGAGGAGGAGAAAGAGGAGGAGGAGGAAAAGGGGGAGGAGGAGAAAGAGCAGGAGGATGTCCTGCTTCATGCTAGCCCAACCACTCGCCTGAGACATATTCGTGCCTCTGGACCCCGAAACGCCCTGAGATGGCCTCAGCTGGTGTTGTCCGGTCGCTCCCTCTCAGGAACTCCTCACCCATTCCGACTTGGCGGTGGCCCGCCCCATGTCCACGCACACGCACGCCGCCTGCGTTCGAAACTACAAGGAACAAGGTGCATTGCGCGAAGCGCCAATGCAGTCTTGTTATATATATATATATATATATGTGTGTCTATATATATACATATATGTATATGTATATATATATATATACGTATGTGAATAATAGCGGCGCGCGCCATGGTTCACAGATGAGAGGGGGGAGGAGGAGGAGGAGGAGGAGGAGGAGGAGGAGGAGGGAGGAGGAGGAGGAGGAGAGGAGGAGGAGGAGAGGAGGAGGAGGAGGAGGGGGGGAGAGAGGGGAGAAGAAAGCGGAAAAGGAGTGCCCACAGAGGGCCGAGGGCGTCAGGGGGCGAACTCGAGGAGGCTCTACGGGCCGTCCCCCACGAGATGGCCTCAAAGCAGGCCAGCCACAACTGGGGGAGCTGTGGTCCTTACCCCCCTGGGGGACCCATCGATTTCGAAACCCCTCTCGAGAGATCGTCGATGCGATGGGTTCCCCCAGTGGGGTAAGGACCACAGCTCCCCCAGTTATGGCTGGTCGGTAAAGACCTTTAACACGCCCCCCAGAGGCCTTCAACAGACACCCAAGAAGCCTACAGAGGGTCCCAAGAGGTCCCCGGGAGCCTTCCAAAAGGTATTGGCGAGGCTCCCCCGGAAGCCTCCAAGTAGGGCCCCAGCAGACCCAGCCATTGGATGCTCGCGGTGCACATGGCCAAATGTCACGGCCTTGTGCTGGGAACGCTTGTCCATGGCAGTCCCTTTGCGCACAGAACCTGCAGGGTCTATTCTTGGGGGTCGGCGGACATGTGTACACGCCTCTCGAAGAAGGGTCCTCTCCCATAGACAGACTTCCAGCCGGAGCCACCTCGCTCGCTGGTGCCCGAGCGCCCAGGAGCGGCACCCCCGACGACGACGACGACGACGGCGGCGGCGACGACGACGACGACGGCGGCGACGACGACGACGACGACGACGACGGCGGTCGACGACGACGACAACGACAACGACGACGGCGGCGGCGACGACGCTGGCGGGACAACGACGACGACGGCGACGACGACGGCGGCGGCGGCGGCGGACGACGTCCACGATGACGACGGCGGCGGCGGCGACGACGTCCACGATGACGACGACGACGATGACGGCGGCGGCGGCGACGACGACGGAGGACGGACTGCGGATGATGGAAGACGGACGACGGGAGACGGACGGCGGCGTAAGGAGTACAGACGACGACGAGGACGACGTTGACGACGAACGCGGCGATGACGACGACGACGACGACCGACGGCGGCGGCGGCTTCGGCGGCGGCGCGGGAGGTAAGAGGGGACGGGAAGGGAGGGTCAAAAAGGGGAGGGATGAGTGGGCGTTGGGGCGAAGGCCAGAAGGAGTGAGGGGGGAGGAGAAGTGCGCAGGGGTGATCAGGGCAATCCTGGGCGGCATGCCTACCCTATCGGGCTCGGGTTTTTCCGCACTGAACCGGCCGGGGGCAAACGAATGCAACCGCCGTGCCCGCGGCGGGGACAGGAGAGGGCGAGGCGTCCACGCGAAGAAAGAGGGTGCTCTCAAGGCACCTCGCACTCTTGGTGCCGCCGCGGCTCCCCCTCTTCTCCGTTTTTTTTGTTGGCTCGGGGACGGGGGCGCCGAGCGGTCAGAACGCGTAACCTGGCCCAAAACGGCTCCAAGAGAACCCCCGATGCTTCGAGATGGCCTCCAGGATGGCTCGAGACAGCATAAGATGGCAGACGATGTTGCCCAATGCAGCTCGGAATCCATCTCCGAGATGGCCTCCAAGATGTCTGAGGATCGCTCCAAGCGGCTCGTGTGGCCCCCATGACGGTGGGGGCGGAGCGACGCCAACCCAAAAAAACATGGCCAGGGCGGATGGGGGGCACGCCGGGGAGGAGGTGGGCAGAGGAGCCGGGCGTGTCCCGCTGGTGGTGGTGGGTGGTGGGCGGGCGTGTGCGGGGCGCGGGGGGGGGGGGGTCGAGCCGGGAGGCAGGGCGAAGGCGGTGGGGGCGGTGCTGTGCGAAGCATAGCGGTCGTGGCGGAGGGGGTGACGCCTGGTGGTGGTGGCCGCCAGAAGAAGGCGGTCGTGGCGGAGGGGGGGCGGGGTGTACTGGGCGAGTGGGGGGAGGGGGGAAGGCCTGTGGGGGCGGGACGATGGGGGCGGTGCGACGCCGAAGTACAGTGGTCGGGGCGGAGGGGGGCGGGGTGCACTGGGCGAGTGGGGGGGGGAAGGGTCGTGGGGGCAGGACGGTGGGGGCGGTGCGACGCCGAAATAGAAAGTAATCGGGGCGGAGGGGGGCGGGGTGCAGAGCACTTGGCGGCTGGGGACGGGGGAAGGGTCGTGGGGGCGGGACGGTGGGGGCGGTGCGACGCCGAAATAAAGTGGTCGGGGCGGAGGGGGGCGGGGTAGAAACGGCACTGGACGGGAGGCGGTGCGACGCCGAAATAAAGTGGTCGGGGCGGAGGGGGTCGGGGTGGAGAGGGCCCTGGACGGGGGGGCGGTGTCACGCTGGTGGTGGTGGTGGTTAGTGTACAAAGTGGTCGGGGCGGACGGGGGCGGGGTGGGCAGAGCACTGGACGGGGGGCGGTGTCACGCTGTTGGTGGTGGTGATTGGTGTGTACAGTGGTCGGGGCGGAGCACTGGACGGGGGGCGTGGTGGTGGTTGGTGTGGGTGGGTGAGTGGAGGCGCGGGGGGGAGTGCGGGGCGGCGGGGGCGGTGCGACGCCGAAATGAAGTGGTCGGAGCTTTAGACACCCTGTGCAGGAGAATACAGTGGACCCTCGCGGTTCCGTCACCAGACACCCCCTGGAGATTTCGGGGCTCGAAGCAGCAGAAGGAATGCCCGTGCCCGAGAGTTGGCATGTTTGTGGGGCCAGGTTCCCAGGATGAGGGTGGTAGACGTGGCGGAAGGAGGAGGATGATGCCGGCGACGACGACGACGAGGTGCGAGAGAGGACGGAGAGGAGGAGGGACGAGGGACAGGGGTAGAGGAGCAGAGAATAGGGGAGGGGGAGGAGAGGACGCGAAAGAAAGAGGAGGAGGAGGAGGAGGACAACGACGACGACGGAAGCGAGAACGGAGACGAACGCTCTGCTCTCCGCCCAGCGGCGGGCCGCGATCCCTGCGAGGCCGTCGACGTCTACTCCGACTGGGTGGACGACACCGCAGAGGCGAACTATAAGGACCGTCGGCAAATGGGGGGCGCTCCAAGCCAGGGCCTTGCCCTCGGCGCGCCCTCGCCTTCGGCGGGGGAAGCCGGCGCGCACGAAGCACGGCGCCGGGCCCGCCCTGGAAGCCAGCGCGCGAGGCGGCGCGAGCAGAAGGGAGGCGTCAATTTTTAGGCCTCCTCGATTGGTCGGCGCGCCCGCGCTCCAGGAGTCGAAGAAGAAAAAAGAGCATGAACATCATCTTTTACGGCTCCGCGCGGATTGTCAGAGCGTGAATTACCTACCTCGCTTTCGCTTCCAGGCAAAACCAAGTCATAACACGCGCCTCCTCGTCAAGCGGCCTGACCAGTACAGGCCGTAGTTTGGCATCGCTTGGTATCTCTTGGAAGCGAGGGTGGTCAAAAGCGAGGTAGGCTTGTTTGCCCCCTAGATTGCTTGGATCCGCTCTGGGGCCCCTCCTGGCGGCGCCTCCGGCGCCGCCCCTGGTGCGCTCCGCGCGCCTGAGAGGGGGTCCAGCGTGGATCCAAGAAATCCGCGCGGAGCGCCAAAGGCTTGTGTCTATGCCGCTTTCTTGATTCTAAAGACTCGGCGGCGAGCGAGGGGGAGAAGTGAGGAGGAGAAGCCTTCTCAGAAGGAAGTGGGGCTTCTAAGAAGCCCTCCGGCCTTCTGCATCTTCGGGAAGGCATAGGAAACCGCTTAGAAGGCCGGGGGACTTCCGAGCCTTCTGAGAAGGCCCTCCCCTTCTCACTTCACCCCCTCGCTCGCCGCCAAATGGGGTCGGAGTAGACAGGGTCGGAGGAGCCCGCCGCATCACCGATGCATCGCCGATGCGGCTCGATGTGGAGCTCGATTTGCCTCACGGCGGCGTCGCCGATGCATCGCCCACGTCGACGATGCATCGGCGGTGCATCGCCGGTGCATCGCCGATGCATCGCCGATGTATCGGCGGTGCAGCGCGATCCCCCGACCCCATGTTCTCCGACCCCATCTAGGAGGCCTCTGGTCAACACTGTTGGGTTCAAGGTTTCGGTAATGGGCCAAGACCGCAAATGTTAAGTCGGGCGTGTCCCTCTACAGGAGGAATGTTCAAAACTAGTTAAACAATAGTCTGGGAACGATGTTTATTACATGTTTGTTATTCGACTATGTTGGAGCAGGTTTTGACTATGTGTAATTTTTCGTCCAAAACCCGCCTGTAGGGGGGGGGGGCATGCCCGACCTAAGGCTAATGTTCCCGTCCTCTCTGGGTGGCAGGCGCGCTCGCTTTCCGTGGCTGCCCGTATCCGTCTTCGCCCGGCCGCCCCTTGCCTCTGCGCCTCTCTGTTTGTTCTTTGCGCCGTGAATGCAGTGGAGACCCATGCCAAGAAGCACCCTGCTTGCCTCCAGGGTGCCCTGTAATTGTTGGGTTTCGATGGTCTTGCGATGGAAGGCGTGACGTTCCCGCACCAGAAAGCGATGAACGTCCTGGGGTCTCAGGGTTAGGTTTTTGTGGAAGGTTTCTTTCGGACTGGCCTCCACTGTATGGTTTTGTCTTCTTTTCCAGAGGGGGCGAGGAGGCGTGCCTTTGGTTTTGTTTCCTCTGCCGAGCGAATGTGGAGCAGCGTCGCGTTGGGCGGGGGGATGGGGAACTTGGAGGATGTCCGCATGCGGACGCGCCTTCTGGTGCCGTGAGTGGGGGGGGTGCGCCCGAGATGGCGCGAACCGTGCGACGGGCGTGCCGAAGCAGCAGCAGCGGCAGCGGCGGCAGCGAGGAAGGGACAGGACGAGGAGAAGGGCAGGTCGGAGACGGGAAGGATGAGGACACTGGCGCGGGGCGTTGCGGAGAGAATCCAAGGATCCAGCAGCACAGGCGGATGGGTGGGGGGAGCAAGCAAGATCGATACAGCCAAGACGCCGAAAGAAGGACCGCTTTGGGTTCGGAAGGGGGTCGTTGTTCCTTACATTCCGCGGTTGTTCGTCTGGCCGTTCTCGTGTATCCAGGCGCTTTTAATATCCAAGCGGGGCGTCGTTCCGTATTTACCGCTCCCAGTTCGGCGGCCCGACCGTACACACACACACACATACACACACATAGATGGTTGTGTGTTTGCATATGCGCATAAATCTTCGGTACCTGACGGGAAGAGGTAATGTGAAGCGGAACGAGCCCCACGCGCCTTCACGAGCCAAGGCCTTTCAAGCGAAATCGTATCCCATGCATCTCTCTCTCTCTCTCTCTCTCTCCCTCTATCTCTCTCTCTCTCTCTCGCTCTCTATGTCCACCCGCCTCACCGTGACCGCGCTTCTACCCCACGACCGCTCACCACCCAACCCGTTCGCCCACCCCAAACCTGACAGCGTCACCGCAGCGACCCGCCATCGCCCCACCCTACACCCCACCTTCGCTCCTCATACATACCTCCCTACCTCCTCCCCTCCCCCCCCTGCCCACCACGAATTCCTCATGATCTGCCTCCCTCCTCCTACCAGTATCATCTTCCTCCTGATCCTTGTATTATCTTCGTGGGCCCTCCTCCTGGTTAGCGTCGGTATCCTCGTTCTCCTCCTCGTTTCTATCATCCTCACCCGCAACCTCACACCAGCATCCTTGTCAGGCTTAGTATTGCCCGTTTGCTCTCCACTTCCACCACTATGCGTCCACCGTCCCCGCCTCGTCCTCCTCCCTCATCATTATTGAATCGCTTCGCTCATTCCGCCGGCCCGTGATATGGCATCGCTGGTTTTTGTCTGTGTGTTCGTTGCCCATGTTGCGCTCTTGGGGGCGGGTGTCGTTCGGACGCGTTGCGTGGGGAGTTTTGATGGTGAAGCAGTTCCCTGGGGGTCGTCTCTCGATGGGGCGAAATAGAGTCGTCGTCAAGATGCTTCTTTGGGGGGCCTCTTGGGGTCTGTTGAGAGGCCGTTCGGGGGCGCCTGGGAGACATGTTTGAAGCCTTCTGGGGCTTCTTTTGGGCCTCCTGGGAGTCTCCTGGGGCCTCTTGGCGACATCTTGGGGCCTCTTGGAGGCCTCTTGGGGCCTCTTTGGGACCTCCTGGGCGCCTTCTGGGACGGAGGGCTCCATTTTTGAGTTCTCGGTATCCCTCCTGAGTCCCTCTTGGGCCCGTCTTGGGGCCTCTTGGTCCGTCTTGGGCGGCACTTGGGCCGTCTTGAGGGCTCTCTTGGGTCGTTTCGGCGCCGTCTTGGGAGCTTCGTGGGCCGTCTTGGAGCGGTCTTGGGGGCCTCTTGGGCCGTCTTGGAGCGTCCGGAAGCCGAAAAAGCCAGAACACAAAAAACATCGAAAAAACCAATGACAATCAACGATTTTGGCCTCTTGGGGCTCTCTTCGGAGGCCTCTTGGAAGGCTCTTGGGGCGTCTTGGAGGCCTCTTGGGCTGTCTTGGGGGCCTTTTGGGCCGTCTTGGGGTCATCTTCGGCGTCTTCGAGCGCTCTTTGGGCGTCTCGGGGGCCTCTTGGGCAGTCTTGGGGGCCTCTTGGGGCACTCTGAGCGCGCTCTGGGGAGCCTGAGAGGCCGCACCCAGAAGGAAAACCATCTCTGAGTAGACTTGGTCGGGCGGCGGTCGGGCGGCGGTCGGGCGGCGACCGGGCGGCGACCGGGCGTTGGTCGGGGTACTTTTCGCCGGGGGACCCCCAGGGGCCGCCCCGCGCGCGCGAACTAGAAATACTGTTAATACTGTTAACCAGTTACCGGAGATCTTAGCACGCCCTGGCCCGTTGGGCCGGCGAATTTCCTCTCTCCCCGCCCTCCCTCCCTCCTCCTCCCTCCCTCCTCCTTCTCCAGTCACGCCTTGTTCATCGTCCCCTTCCTCTTCCCTTGCGGACCCGTCGTGCTCCCCCTTCTAGCTGCCTTCTTGCTATTCAATATGTTCTGTCAATCCTCCCATTACCATCCTGATGTTCATTATCCTGGCAAAGTTCCTCATGACTCCAGCCACCGTCATCAACACCTGTGTTTTTTTCGCACACAACCTCACATTCACCCGCATCAGACCGACTTCCTCTTCCCCCAAGCGCACCATCATCGTCGTCTCGTCAGTGTCCCCACCTGTCTTCTTTCAGTGGAACTATACCCCCTCCTTCCCGCATGTGCACCATCCGTTGCCATACTCTTTATCTCCCCCTCGCTACTCACAGTTTCGTTCTCAACCATCCATCGATATAACCCATTATTCCTTCCAGTGCTAATCGTCCCCCCATCATCATGTAGCGACCTCATCCGGTATTATATATCTCTATTTCTCTATCCGTGCCCCTCCCTCTCTCCCGCTCTCTATTTACGTCTCATCGGGTTTCGTCATCTGTCTATAGTATCACACGCGCCTCTCTCGTTGCCTCCGTTGCACTACATCTGTCGCCTGACACCCGCACTTCTCGCATATTTGACATGTCTTCCTCTCCTGCTGCTTTGCTCCCCCTTCGTCCACATCCCTCTCCACATGCTTCACTTTGCCACAAGTGTGCCCATGTTTCTCAATCCGCCCCCCTCCCCCTCGCGTCCTCGCCCAATCCCGTACTCTCCTTCCTGGTCCGCCCCAACGCGCCCCAACCCCCCCTTATCGCCTCCTCCTCCCCTGCTCGTTCCTTCCTGGCGTCTGCTGGCCCATCGCTGCACGAGTCCATTGTGCTCGTGCCACCTCCCTACGCGCCTAATTCCTATGAGCGGCCCCGTGCTACCTTCCTCCGTTCTCTACGTGCATCTACCTCTCTACGCTCTCTACGCTCTCTACGCTCTCTACGCTCTCTACGTGCCTACTCCTACGCTACCTCTCTACGTGCCTACTCCTATGATCGGCTACGTGCTGCCCTCGCCGTGCTCCCTGCACGGCGCGCGCCGGACAGGCCCTCGCCCCCCGCGCGCCTCGCCCGCGGCGAGGAACCGAGCCCCGACGAGAGGCCGGCGGGAGCAGAACGACGGCGGGTCGGGGCGCAAGAGACGGGGGTCCATGCAAACGGGGGTCCGCCAGAGCGCCGGATCCTGCAGGATCTTGCAGGGCCAGGGTCGCACTGGCCCGGGCTCGGGTGCAGGATCCTGCAGGATCCTTTGCGTTGGCCCGGGTCTGGGTGCAGGATTTTGCAGGAGCTTGCAGGGCCTGATTGACCCGGGTCTGGATCGACCCGGGTCAGAAGATCCCCGAGGCGGGCCCAGCGGCAGATGCTTCCGCAAGGCCGGCGGAAGGCGGCAGGAGTGGTATTGTACATACGTCGACAGTTCGGGCTACAACGCTCGCAGCATCGGGCAGCCCATTTTAGGTGAGCGAAAGATCGGGACAAATCGGAACCAGAGATTCTGGGAGAGTTCCAGAGAAAAATAGAACGCCGATTTGTGGAGCGTAGCGCGCGCATTCGCAGAAGTTCCCAACGAGTGTTCGAGAGCTTGAGGAGCCCAAGTAACACATGGGCGCTTAATTAAACTGTTGAGGGCGGGCAGAAAATCTGGTGTGCACGAGCATTGTGAGCGGGTGCGCGGCTTGCACGGGGAGCACAGTAGGTTTGCGTTTCAGGGACTTGGGCGCTGGCCAATGCGCTGATGGGGGGCCCGAGAATGCGTCATACATATTACGCCTGTGGCGCCATGGAGGCCGCATTTGCGGTTGCAGTTGGGCGGGCGCCCCGCCGCGCGCACCGTGGCGACAGCTCTCTTGGGCGCCCGCCCGCCGCCGTGGACGTAGTGGACCCAGCTAGTCTCTCGGTAGGCGCGCGGCGGGTCGGCAGCCACGACGCTGGCGGCCTGAAAATGCTTCGAAAGTGTTTCTCCCCGAGCCCGGGGCTATTGTACGCTTTCGGTGGCACGCGCAGCTCGGAGAAAAATCGCCTTGTCCGTCGGCGGCCAGTTGGCTGTCGTCGCGCAGAAGTACTGGCGGATGGCGCGGTCCACGCTCAGCGCAGAGAGCGTGTCCATGAGCGAGGACTCGTCGAGGGGCAGGAGGAAGGACCTCGCGGTCGGGACCATCGCGGCCCGCGGTGTCCACGGCCCCCACCCTGGGCGCGCGAGGACCTGCTGGGCGCCGCCGCAGCGCGATTTCAGAGAATCTCGGAGCCAGAAATCGGGGCGCGCCAAATTTCGCGGGCCGAAAAACTCTCAGAGAGTTTCGGCCAGCATCGAGGTTTTGGGTTTATGGGAATGTTTCACGCGGGGTGGCTCGCTAGTCCAGAGATTTCAGAGATTATCATAGAAGTTTGGACGCGAGAATTTGGCGCGCCCCGGCTTCTGGATCTGTGAATATCTGAAAAGCGGTTCCGTAGGTTTTACCGGGTCTCCAGTCGTCCTACTGTCAGCCAGAGACGAGCGACTGGCTGGCGCCGCGCCCGATGCTTCCAGAGTTGCGAACCCGGTTTTCGATTCCCTGGGGCCCGCGGGCCCCTGGGCCAATCGCGAGGTCGCCGAGGCCCCCAGGCGGTTGCGCGCGATTGTCTCGGAAACCGGAGTTGGGCATCCATGGTGGACGCCCGCGCGTACGCGCTAGGTGTCCGCGAGATTGTCGGTGGCGGATCTTGCATGGCGCGGGGACTTTCCAAAGATTTTCCGGGGTGTTTTCTACGGTTATTTCGGCGCGCTTCGGGAACCGTGGGGCGGCGCGGGGAAGTCGCCTGGCCGCGCGCGGGACTTGTTTTCCAATGCCTTCTTGGGCATTATCGCGGTGTTGCGTAACCGACGAGGTCACTGAGCAACGCGCTTATTGACATTTTCGTGTTTTTTCGTTGCGTTGGTTGCGTGATTGTTTTGGCGGTCCGCCTCCTTGGGGCCCCCTCGGGGCCTCAAGTTTGTTTTGTTGACGTCGGGCCTTCTGGAGTGAAAGGCGCTTGGCGCTGAATTCCCTCGGGCGTGTGCGTGGCCAAATGCGCGCCGTGGCTTCATCCGCGCCGGGGCGCAGTTCTTCCCTCGCGAAGCCGATGGCGCCCAAGGCGTGGCAGGCCCGTTCGGCGGCGCCCCCAGTGATGTGAAAAACCGGGCATGTTATCCCGGTCAAATTTTGCCCCGATCCTGGCTTCATCTTACCATTCACACGTTTCTCCTCTTCACCCCTCTTACCCTCCATGTCAGTGTCCGCCTCCGCTACGGTCGATCCTCCTTGTCATAGTGTTTCCCGAAGAAGAGAAAACGCCATACACATTAACTTTTTGGCGTTCCACGCGGATTTCTTGGATCGGCGCCTGGGACCCCCCGGCGGCGCCTCCGGCGCCGCCCCTGGCGCGCTCCGCACGCCAGGGAGGGGGGCCCAGCGCAGATCCAAGTAATCCGCGCGGAGCGCCAACAGTTTACGTTTATGTAGTTTTTGTTTCCTCTAGTTTCGCCTCTTCTTCATCCTTCCTCAGATCGCCCGCCCCACTCGTCGCGACTCCCCCCTCGCCAGGACGACGAAGGTGGACCCACTTCTGCCGCTTCCGCCTCCATCCAGCCGGCCAAGGTCGCCAAGGTCGCGTAGCAAGTAGTGGTACTTGCGCTCGCTACGAAGTGCCTCTGAGCATCTGCATGCGCGCGTTTTTGTCGCGTTTGTCCTCCCTTTCCTCCTCTTTGCACATGATGCATCCTCTTCCCCAATTCCCTCCTCGGATTCGGTCTCTTATTATTTTCTTTCTCACCCTATTCAGATCCCTCCTCGTGTTTCCATCTCTCACCTTCATCCCCCCATCTCTCCTGGCCCGCCGTTTACCCCTTATCCTACTGCTGCTGTTCCCCCTCATCATCGCCCCCCTGCCCCAAGTCCTCTTCGTTGTTGCCCTCTTCCTCCTCCTCGCCCTCTCCGTCCATCCCTTTTTTCTTTCTCGTCCTCGCCATCTCCCCCCCCCCCCTCACCATCTTCGTCGTCGTCCTCCTCTTCCTCGTCTCCTTCCCCCTCCTCCACTCCCCGTCCTCCCAGGAATAGAGCAGTTTCCTTGGGTGGTGCCGGCGTAATCGTCGAGCCCGCCTCTGCGAGCCCGCTATGCCCCGGCGCGCATGACTGCCAAGCCTTCCAGTCGCGGCCGATCTGGGGAGCTCGTCGGCGCTGCTTGCGGCTGCCGCCGGAAAGCGCCCCTCCGACCTCCCGAGGCACCCACGCGTCAGAAGGGGAACACAGACCGACCCTGAGCACTGGGCGTCGCGACTTCTGTCACGCAGGGCTTTTTCGCGCTGCTCGGAGCTCCGCGACCACCAGCCTCCTCCTTCTCCGCGGGCCTGGGATCCTTCTCGATCCTCCTCGAGCCCCTGAGCCTTCTCGATCCTCCTCCTGCTCCTCCTCCTCCTCGATCCTCGTTGTCCCAGCCTCTTGTCCGGGGGGCACTGGTCCCGCAGGCCAGGACCCGAGTCCCTGGGACCCCCTCGTCGCAGCTTTGCCACTCGGGGCCCTGCCGCCTCAGTCCGGGCCCTGGGACCCCCACGGCTCGATCCGGCCCGAGCATGCTACAGAAAGATGCGGTCGCCCGCTGTGGTCGTAGATCCATGTCTTCCCTACGGTGGACCTCGGGGATGGGCCAGGACGTTGGCGCACCGGGGAGAAGACTGCAGCCGTAAACCGAGGCATCCTCCATCGTCGTTTCTCCCCCGCCAGGGTTTGCAAAGCCCTGGTCTGCGATTGCCTTGTTTCAGGTCTCCGAAGAAATCAGCGGAAACTCATGCCGCACTCCTCTGCCAGCGCCCCCCCCCCAATGGACAATGTTGGCGGTGGGGTGGGTGAGTTGCACTTCGACCGCAGTCTTCCCCGCGCGTGCCAGCTTTGAGCTTTGGGGGGGCGTCGGAGTGCGCACTTATGGTTTTCCTCTACCGTCGGGGCCCTGAAGAAGGACCCCTTTTCGTTGGGGAGGGGCTCCGCGTTCCTTAAGTGTTTCGCAGCTTGCCTCAGGGTTTCCTTAGGTTTTCGAAGGTAATTCGAAGTTCAGCTTGTGGAGAAAAGGGGCCTCGTTCCTTATTCAGGGTTCCTTAGGTCAACGCCCCGACTGTATTGCCTTCCTCTACCCTCCCAGCGCCCCGCCGGAGCGCCACGGCTCACGGCCCCACCGCGCGGCACCCTCCGACGCGCGGCCGCCTCCGGCGGCACGGAGCCCCTTGTGCGACCAGCCGCACCCCGGGGGGAGGAGGAGGGGGAGGAGGAGGAGGATGATGAGGAGGAGGAGGAGGAGGAGGAGGAGGAGGAGGGAGGAGGAGGAGGAGGAGGAGGAGGGGAGGAGGAGGAGGATGAGGGAGGAGGAGGAGGAGGAGGAGGAGGAGGGAGGAGGAGGATGAGGGAGGAGGAGGAGGGATGAGGGAGGAGGAGGGATGAGGAGGAGGAGGGATGAGGGAGGAGGGAAGAGGGAGAAAAGAGGAGGAGGGAGGAGGACGGAGGAGGAGGGAGGAAGAGGCAGGGGGAGGAGGAGGAGGAGGGAGGAGGAGGAGTGAGAAGTAAGAAGAGGAGGAGGAGGAGGAGGAGGAGGAGAACCAGTGCAAACCCCAATCCCATCAACGATGTTGAAATACACACTCCCGCCAAGATCCCTCTTCTCCGGCCCCTACAAGAGGTCACTTCCACTGCGGGAAGTGCCCGTTGGGGAACAACCGTGTGAACATCGTGAAGCGTGCCAAAACACCGTTCTCAGGACCTCAGCGCCACGAGTTAACTTGACTGATACGTCTTGGCCATCCTGAGTCGCGCCAGAACACCGTTCCAAGGACTTCAACACCGCGAGTCTACGTAACTATTGCGCCCTGACATTCCTGCATCGTTTCAAAAAGTTACTTCTGGCACGTTAACCATAAGAACCAGTGACATTCGTGCAGGTGTTTAAAGCGATTGCGCGGCGCTCAGGCGAGAGCCACATTTTAAAAACGGCCAAATCCATGAAGCTCTTGCAATTTGTTCAAACAGATGTGCGCGGCGCTAAGGCGAGCGCCACATTATGAAGACGGCCCACCCTCATTCCTTGAATATCTTGCAATTGTTCCAAACGAGTGTGCGCGACGCTGGGGCGAGAGCCACATTGTGAAAACGAAACGCCCTCAACCCGTGAAAGTGTCGCAAATGTTTAAAGCGAATGTTCGCGGCGCTAGGGCGAGAACCACATTTTGAAAAAGGCTCCACCTCAATCCGTGAAGGTCTTCCAGTAATCCAATGTGCGCGGCGCCCTCAGTTCGTTTTTGCCCCTGCGAATGTGCAAGACGAGTGTGCGCGGCGCTAGGGCGAGAGCCACATTTTGAAAACTGCCTGCCCTCATTCCGTGAAGCTCTTGCAATTTGTTTAAACAAATGTGCGCGGCGCTCAGGCGAGAGCCACATTCTGAACATCATCCGCCTTCCATCTGTGAAAGGCTGGGTTGATCTGATAAAGGCTTTTGAGCTCATTCGTCACCATCACCTCGTGGCCGCCGCAGAGCGCACAGGGTTCCCCATGCGTTTCATGCACCTCCTCATCAGTCTCCATCGACAGCCGCGAGCCCTTGACATGAGTAATTTTGTTTCAGAGCCGACTTCGTCAGTGCAGAGCGCGCTCCCAGGCTGCGTTTTCGCGACCATGATGTTGCAACTCACCCCCATGCAGCCGTTGGATGGAGTGCGCGGGTTTGCTCGCTCAGTCTCGCTTTCCACAGTGGTTGATGGCATCGGTTTGCAGAGATTTGGCGCCGAGCGCGTCTTGGCAGAGCTGCCAGCAGCAGGGGTCGAGCTCGGCCGCCAGTTCTTTTTGACAAGTAGACCCCGTAGTTACCAAGGACAAGACACCTTTCCTAGGCAGCAGTGCGAGTATCAGGACATCCTCAGGGCCTGGCCTGCGTTGTCTAGGAGGGCACGGCTCTCGCATTGAAAGGAATTTTGGGGCGGGCCGCGGGTCGGGTCGGAGGCTGGGTAGAGGCGCGAAGCGTGAGCGTCTAGTTGCTGCAGTTGCCCGTTCTAGACGGCTGAGGGTCTTGCGCAAAGCCAAGCGACGCCGTCTTGTTGCCAGCATGGTAACATGGTAGCAGCATCACAGGCACCAATGGTCAGGAGCTGCTGAAACTCAGCTGGTAGGAAGTCAGGACCCCACCAGCTCCTCGTCGCTCAGCCTCCGCCTCCTCCTTGCCCCGGAGCGTCGGGCCGGCCCCACTGTGAAGGCATCCGCGGAACCGCTCCGCGCCACGTTGGCCGATTGGAAGCAGCAGCCCCCCCCCCGCAATGCAATTGCGCATGGAGCCCGCAAGGCCCAAGAGAGGGCCCAAGCCAACAGCGGCAGGCTGCGGCAATCCGTTTCAGGCCCTTTCTCTGCCTATTTGGCCACCTTGGCGCGCCTGGTCATACAAGTCGATGGTTTAAAAAAACTGGGCCTTCGCCTCGGGCCTCGCTGTGCAGCCAGCCAAGTTTTGTATCCGTTGGCTCCAGAGGCTCATTGGCATGGCCCGTGAGGCCTAGCAGTGGAAGCAGATCAGCACAACTTTGCAGTGCCATGAGCTTCGGGCAGGTATCTTGCCCGAGCCAGTTGTTCAATTTCTTGGTCGCACCTCGCCGCCGCCGCCCGAAGAAAAGGCCCATCTTCGATCCGCTGCAAATTGGGCGCAATGGACGGAGCAAAGAATGTTCGAGGCAACATATGTTCGGTCACCGCTCTGCCGTGTACATCCCTGGCGCGCTGCATCACCGCCAATTCCAGTGCGACGGGCTGATCTCTGCCAGGATGCAGCCTGCTGGCGCGTTTCGCCGCGCGTTGCCGAAGAATTCGCCTGAGCTTGCGTTGTTGCTCGGCAGTAGAGTTCTGCCTCCATGCGACGGATTCCCGCAGTTGCCCGAAAATGCACCAGAGCAGTTTTATCTGGACCAGCGCGAGGCACTCACAGTGGTCGTGTTTGACGATGGCTCGTGCTATGGTCATGATGTGCCCAACGCATGCGTCACTGGCTGGGCCGTCGTTGCCATGCGCCCTGACCACCCCCCCATCCGCGTGCTCTCGCCGACTTCGGAGTGTCGGTGGTCTGTGGAGGTGGAATGAAGGGCCCCATCCACTGCGTTGGTCGAGCTGAGCTGATGGCTGTTCTGCACGCTCTCAGAGTCGCTTCGCCGCCAGTCATCATTCACAACGACGGTGATGTTGTTTTTTTGTTCGAGGCATCATGGAGCTAGGGCGTGAGCGTTGTTGTGCCTTGTGCCCTGCGCGTGCCGATGTTTTGGAGCTCCTCTGGGGGATTGAGGCGGGGCGGGGCCCGACTCGGTGAGTTTCGCGATGGCGAAGGCCCACCCCACCCCAGATCAGCGTCTCTCGCTCTCGCTTCGCTCTACTGCTGGGACTCGTTTCGCGGATGTGTGGGCGAAGAAGGTAACCTGCCAGTGGCGCGTGGATATCAATGTTCGGGATCGTTTCCGCAAGCTCTGTGGGCTTACTCGTGCTGTCGGAGAGCAGGCAGGCAGGGCTGCAACTCCCGCGGCGCTCAGCACCGAACGCGCCATGGCCACCCAGACAAAAGAGGCGGCCCGCGCCATGCGCGTGCAGGCCAGGACTGCGGCAGCCGCCGCTGCTGTCGCCGCCCTCGCCCCGCCTGCCCGTCGGCCCCCTCTCCGCCGCGCGGGGGGGCACTCGCTCCGCAGGCGGGCCAATGAGGAGCGCGGTGGCTCGCCCAGTGGTGGTGTTTGCGTTGCGTGCGGAGCCATGTCCGCGCACCAGGCCCTCAAGTTGGGGCAGTCATGTGGGCATCCTTCGGCGCGGGGCAGGAGGGAGCCGAAGGGCCTCGATCGGTTGAAGCTGCTTTCTCGGGGTGCATTCCAGTCGCGCTCCGTCCTTTCGTCCCTGAAAGCTCGGAGGTGATCTGATCCCGAGCGTAGTGCAGCTGTAGGGGGCCGGATCACTGACCCCTCTGTTGTCGTCAATCTGCGTCGCAGGAGGAGGAGGAGGAAGAGGAGGAGGAGGAGGAGGAGAAAACGGAGGAGGAAGAGGAGGAGGAGGAGGAGGAGGAGGAGGAAGAGGAGGACGAAGAGGAGGAGGAGGAGTTGGAGGAAAGGAGAGGAGGAAGAGGAGGAAGAGGAAGAGAGGAAGAGGAGGAGGAGGAGGAGGAGGAGGAGGAGCAGAGGAAGATGAGGAGGAGGAGGAGGAGGACGACGACGAAGAGGAGGGGGGCGCGGATAAGGAGGATGGGAAGGAGGAGGACGGGGGGAAGAAGACGGATGAGGGGGAGGAGGAGAAGAGGAGGAGGAGGAGGAGGAGGAACAGGAGGAGGAGGAGGAGGAGGGAGGAGGAAGGGGAGGGAGGAGGGGAAGGGGAAGAGGAGGGGTGAGGGGGAGGAGGAAGTAGAAGAGGAGCAGGGGGATGGGAAGGAGGAGGAGGACGAAGAGGAGGGGGTCGGGAGGAGGCAGGGGATCAGGAGGACGGGGGGAAGGGAAAGAGGACAAGGATTATGATGATGATGATGATGATGATGATGATGATGATGATGATGATGATGATGATGATGATGATGATGATGATGATGATGATGATGATGATGACGAGGAGGAGGAGGAGAAGGAGAAGGAGAAGGAGAAGGAGAAGGAGAAGGAGAAGGATGAGGCGGAAGAGACGAAGACGAACGCGTCCGAAGACTTTCCTGGAAACCCACTCCCACCGCTGGCGGCAGCCGCGTCCGCGGCCGCCGCCGAGCCGCCCGCGCGCGCCCGCCGCCAGGCCAGCCGTCTCCGCGAGGCGCGCGAGGCGTGCGAGGAGGCGCCGTTGGCGCAGCCAGCGGAGCAGCCAGGCCCGAACGTGGGGGCCGAGACGCAACTTGACGAGGCTAGGACGAGGATAGCCCAGAGATCCAGCGCGTTGGAAAAAACAATACGGAGGTTTTTCGTATTTTTCTGCCTCGAGGGGCCCTCGCCGGGCCTCGGGGCCGGCAACAGAAGCGACTCAGGATGAACAACCTGTCCCGGCGAAGGGGTCCAGACCCCTGGTGGTCGACGTCTCGGAAAAATCACGACGTCAGGGTCTGGGAAGTCCGCTCCAGAGCGTTCCGGAACGCTCTCATAGCGTTCCAGAACGCTCTGAGAAGGCCGCGGCGCCCGATAGATCCTCCAGAGCCACCGGATCTCAGAGATTCCCGATGTATCCTCGTCCGAATGTGTCCTCGTCTTGGCTTTGTCTTAACGCTCAGGGGCAGCGGCAACGTTTGGGGGGGGGGGGATAGGCCCCGGGGGGGGGAGGCAATCGAGGTTCGATGTTCGAGGTTTTCGGGCGCTTTCGTTGGTTCTCGGCTGTCTTCTGACCTCCGGGCGCCTTCAGCGGCGTCGCCTCGCCGAGACCGTCCTGGGGGTGCCAGGATCTTCCCGAACGGCTGCAGGGAAGCCGAGTTATGACCCCAAACAACCCCGGGGATGGGGATACTCTCAGAGGGGAATGCATCGACCAAAATCGCCCACTGATCACCGATTGGCGGCCCGATAGCCCACAAAGCCCAGGAGCCTCGCCAATCTATCGGCGATGCATCGCCGATTCCATGTCGACGTCCACCGTGCATCCCATCGATCTCGTCCCCCCTGACGCTCCCCCACAGATGCTGGCGCCGTCGTCGGCGTCGGCGTCGTCTGCGTCGTCGGCGATGCCGTCGTCGTCGATGCCGTCGTCGTCGTCGTCGTCGTCGTCGTCGTCGTCGTCGTCGTCGTCGTCGTCGTCGTCGTCGTCGTCGTCGTTGGCGTCAGCTTCGTCGTCGTTGGCGTCGGCATCGGCGCTGGCGTCGCCGTCGTCCCGGAGGCTGCCCGGCGTCTCCTCTGGAGATTCTCGTCGCCACGGCCTGGCACTCCCAGGGGGGACTTGTCGCCAGGACGGACCCCAGGAGGGCCCCAGGAGGGCCAAGCTCTGAGCGGATGCACATCGGCCTGGGCGTCGACGTCGGCGGCCTCCCCTCGCCACCACCCCAATGCTCCTCCCAGGAGAAGCAACAGGGAGAAGGCGGAGGAGGAGGAGGAGGAGAAACAGGAGAAACAGGAAAAACAGGAGGAGGATGACGAGGAGGAGGAGGAGGAGGAGAAGGAAGGAGGAGGAAGAAGAAGAAGAAGAAGAACAAGAGCAGGAGCAGGAGGAAGAGGAGGCGGAGGAGGAGGAGGAGGAGGAGGAGGAGGAGGAAGAGGAGGAGGAGGAGGAGGAGGAGGAGGAGGAGGAGGAGGGGGGGGGGACTGCTCCCTCTAGCCAGGCGCCGCCGCCCTTGCCGGGCAGGAGAGGATGATCAGACGTTGTCCAAGGTACGATCGCAGGTGAAGGAGGAGGAGAAAGAGGAGGGGGATGGAAGTCTGACACAGCTTGCTCCACGCAAGGCGCGCTTGTGGCGGCGTCTGCCCCTCGCCACCACCCCCGGGCCTCCCTCCCAGCGCAGGGAGGGGGAGGAGGAAAAGGAAGGATATTTGACACCTCTTGATCCGCGTGAGATGCCTCACCGGGCGGCACCGCCCCGGCCTCCTCGGCCCTGTGTATTTGCCCGCGTGAGGTTCCGCGGCCCTGCTTGGTCTGGGGGGGCCGCAGGAAGACCTGCCCAGACCCCCCGCGCTTTCACACCAAAGGGGAGCAGAGGTTTGTACAGTGTGCAGCCTCTGGGGACAGCCTCTGGGCCCCAGGACTACGTGACGAACCGACCAATGGACCAGCTGTCTCCGGTAAGGGATCGAGGGTCCGCGCGTTAATGCAAATGAGTCAGAAAGACCGTTATCGGGTTGGGAGGATGGGGTTTGGGGAAAGGGTCAGATCATCCGTTCGATCGCGTACGTTGACGGTGCGTTCATTACAGAATTCGCGCCCTGTATCTTCCCAACCATTTTTCCCCACCACGATAATAATCTTTTCAACGAAGTCGTCGGAGGTTTAAGCCAGCGGCCCGGCACACGAGTCGCAGAGGCGGCTCCAGGATGGCTGAACTGACTGGCTGGAGCGCAGTCAGCCTGAGAGCGGCCAGAATGCTTCCACAGGGTCCCTCAGACAGGCCTAGGATGAGAACAGATCTCCGGAGCGCCCAGAACGCTCTCAGAGCGCTCCGGAGCTCCTTGGAGCGGCCGCGGCGCCCGATGCCTCCTCCTCGAGCCTCGAACGCCCGCTGGGGCCATTTAAAGACGTCGCACCCCCCACCGCCGGGGTCCGGTTGGGGTCGTAGAAGTGGATGGGCGGAGAGCGTCTTGTGAATCGTCAGCCGCCGCGGCTCCCCTGGGCGCGGTGCTTCTTCCTCCCCCAGACATCGGAAGAAAGCAGTGATCGGGGTGGGAGGAGCGGGCTGGGAGAAATGATCTGGTCATCCATCTTGTCGGGTGTGTTGAGGGTGTTTATTCCACGGTCGCATCGTGTACCTTACCAACCCCTCCTTCCCAACATGAGTCTTGTCTATTTTGTTTTCGAATATGTACACGCATCTACATACATATATATATGTATATATATATAAACGAGTGTATATGCATGTGTACATGTATGTATGGTTTCATGCGAATGTATGTATGCATGCATGTGTGCATGTCTATGTGGATGTATGTACTTGTGTGTATGGGTGTACGAATGTGTGTATGCATGTATGCACGCACGCATGCATGTATGTATGTATGTATGTATGTACGTATGTGTGTATGTGTACGTATGTCTGTACGTATGTTGTATGTGCGTATGCGTATATATGCGTAAGTGTATAAAGTTTTGTATGTATGCATGTATGTGTATGCATGCATGCATGTGTATGTATGTATGTGTTTGGTGATGTATGCATGTATGTATATATGTATGTGTGTATGTATGTATGTACGTATGTATGCATGTATGTGTGTATGGATGTGTGTACGTGCGTTTGTGTGTATGTACGCATGCATATATGTATGTGCGCATGTATGTATATATGCATGTATGTATGCGTGTGCAGGTATGGGTACGCATGTGTGTATGTTAATGTATGTGCATGTGTATGTGTGTTTGCATGTCTGCATGTATGTATGTATGCGTGTGTGTGCATGTGTGTCTGGATGTGTGTGTGTTCATGTATGTACGTACGCATGTATGTATATACGTATACATGTACGTATGTATGCATACGTGCATGTGTATATATATACATCTATAAATGTATATGCGTGTGCGTTCGTATGAAGTCATGTATGTTTGTACATATACACAGATGCATGTCTCTATGTGTGTATGCATGTAGTCAGGTTTGCAAGTATGTATGTATGTGGGCGTATATGCATGTATGTACGTATGGATGTAGGTATGTATAGATGGATGGTTGGATGTACGTGTGTTTGTATGATTGCACGTTTGCATGCTTGCATGATTGTATGCATATACGTGAATTCAAATGCACCTCTATATGTGTGTATCTAAATGTGAGTAAACACGTGGGAGGCGCTGTATCCCTCCTCCCCCCCTCCTCCCCTGCTTCTCTCCGCCCTGTGTTCTCCGCGCCGCCATTCTCCCTTCTCGCCTCTCATCCCCAATCCTCGTCACGACCCCAAATTATGTCGTCGATTTCCTAGTCGAAGATTCTTGCGCAGCGGGGCCGACCCCATCCCCAGGACCCGCGTTTTTCATCTGGAGTCGTTTTTGGCCGGTCCCGGGGCCCCGCAGCGGCTCCCAGACGCCGAAGCGTGCGCGAGAAACGAGCACGGTGCAATTTCGTCGAGCCGCTGCAGGTTCCAGGCCCCGACGAAGTTCAGAAGTTACCATCCTGCGCGCCGCCAAATCGCCGGGCACGGCTAGGATTGGGAGTAGCCGTTCCAGAGCGCTCTGGCACGGCCCCGGCGCCCTTCATACTCCAGAGCCAAGCCCTCCTGGTGACAACCAAGGGGCCTCGTTCCTCATCTGCCATTCCTTACCGCAGCAGCTCGACTGCATTCCCAATTCGCTCTGGCCCGCTCTTGTCCTGGTCCCAGCGTCGACTCACATCGCCCGCTCGCCTTTTTCTGACCGCGCATCATCCTCCCCGCGAGGCACTGGCGCGGACCCCGAGGGCGCGCCCGGAGGGAGGCCCGGCCCCACGGTTTTTGCTGCCAGGGGGGGGGGGGGGGCGGGCGTGGGCTCCAGGAGGAGCCGCAGGAGCTGGGCGAGGACGGCGAGCACGAGGAGGGATCGCGGAGGAGGAGGAGGCGGAGGCGGAGGCGGAGGCGGAGGCGAAGGAGGAGGAGGAGGAGGAGGAGGAGGAGGAGGAGGAGAAGGGAGTGGCGAGGAGGAGGAGGAGGAGGAGCAGGGGCGGGGCGGAGACGACGGGGAGCGGCGAGGAAGGCCTGGGGAGGAGGAGTGAGAGAGGGGGGGGAAGGACGGGGGGGAGGGCAGGCCAGCAGGCGGCGCAGCAGCAGGGGCACGGGCGGCGGGTTCGAGGGTCAGGGGCAACGACAGGGGGGGGGTAGGCACGAGTCGGGCGTGTCCCTCTACAGGAGGAGTACTCAAAAATAGTCAGGGCACGATTGTTCTGCGATGTTTGGTCATTTCTGTTTTGATGTTTTGATTGCTATTGTAATTGTTTCCTCCTACATCTACCTGTAAGGGGACATGCCCGACCTGAGCATAGGGGGGGATGCATCGACCCCCAATCGCCCGTTGATCGCCGACAAGGGGCCCGATAGCCCCAACCTGCCCAGGAAGGTGCGGATTCACTATCGGAGGCCTATCGCCGATCTATCGGCGATGTATCGCCGATTCCAGGTCGATGCATCCCCCCCTACGGTAGGTTAGTGTCGTGTCGACCGGCGTCGACCCCGCCAGCTGCGTTCAACTTTGAACGTCGCGGGCGACCCAGCATCGTTCGATGTGGAACGATATGGACGTTTCGGAAACGGCCGATCGTTCATGGTAGAACGATCCCCGCGGTGTCAGAAACCAACGCCGAAGTCGGCAGAACACGACCCTGACGTATGCCAGCCCCCCCCCTGTCGTTGCCCCTCAGAGGCGAGAACGCAGGTTGCGAGAAAGAGCGATCGCGCACGGTTTCCCTGCCAGGCCCGCCGGGGGCCCGTCCACCTGGCGCCCCCACTGATCGGGGAGCCTCCTTCAGGGGGCCCGGCCGGGGCTCTTGCCGTGGGCCTCCCCAGGGCGGAGGCACCGGCGCCAGGCGGGGGGGACAGCACGGCAGCAGCAGCAGCAGCAGCAGCAGCAGCAGCAGCAGCGGCAGCAGCAGCAGCGGCGTCAGTGTCTGCTTGGCGAGCGGGGCCCCGCGTGCGGAGCAAGTCAGCCCCTCTGCAGCGCTGCGAGAGAGTGGCACGCTGGCAGGTCGCCCACCCTGCTGACGGCGCGGGGAGGCTCGGGCGGCGGCCGCCCTCTGCCCTGCACCGCCTGCGCTGCAGTCTGAGGTCCGGGGGCGGGGAGGACGACGGCGAGGGCTGCAGCTCCGGAGCTCCAACGTCTCGACAACATCACGGCGGGAGTTGGCCCCTTCATGTTCGACCTCGGGGGGCCGCCACCACAGAGACGTCCGGAACACAAAAACATATGTTTTTTTTTTAAAAAAATAAAACCCATATAAATATATATATATATAAATATATATATATATATATATATATAATATATATATATATATAAAGAGGTCGAGAGCTCACGGGCCCGCGCGTACCAAGCGGTGGGCATCGGAGGTCCCGGATGGAGGTGTGTCGGCTGTCGGCTCGTCTGCGACAAGGCTCGGATTGGGCGGGAGCAGTCTCCAGGTTTCCGGTAGCATATGCTCCACGAGGGAGCGAGCGCGGAGGTTGCAGGTTCACGCGAAGGGGGGTGGCACCAGGATGTCGGGGGGGAGGGTATGCAAAACGACGCGGAAATCGGGACAAAATCGGATCGGGATAACTCGACATCTCTGAGAATCGGCGGGCTTGGAGGATGTATTGGACGCCGCGGCCGCTCCAGAGCGTTCCGGAACGCTCTGAGAGCGCTCCGGAACGCTCTGGAGCGATTTATCCCGATCCTAGCCATGTTTTAGTATGAGGTGGTTGCTTTGCAAGGGTGGATGCGTTTTTGTTTTCTGTGTGGGAGTTCTGCCGAGCAGTTGAGGGAAGCTCGGCCCACTGAGGCTCCAGGTGCTGGACACATGGTTCCTTGTGCAATGCGCGCATATCAGAAGCTGCGCAGGGGGTGAGGCAAGTCGAAGGAGAAACAACGCCATAACCATAAATCTTTGCGGCGCTCCGCGCGGATTTCTGGGATCCGCCTCCGGCGCCGCCCTTGGCGAGACGTAAGAACGGCCGACACTAACGGTAGGTGCGCCTTCGCCTCCGCGTCTTCGCACATCGTCGTATTGCTGCCTTTGACGCTCGGCAAGCTCGGATCAACGAGGCAGTAGCGTCAGGATGTAAAGAGGCAGCATGGTGCAAGGAAGCCGACTCCAGCACAGCTGCCATCAATCAGGTTCGGCAGCAAATGCGACAAGAAGATGGGTTCCCCCTCTCATCCGCCTTCTCCTCCCCCTCTTCTTCCTCATCCGTAGACGGTCGGCATGGCGGCGGCGAGTGGTCTTGCAGGTACCCAGCATCCCAGCAGCGGCACGCCGTTTGCAAGGGGCGAGCATGCAGCCAGTGCCGATCAAGTTTCGGACGTGGAGGAGCAGAAGAAGGGAGGGAGACGGGAGGGAGGGAGGGGGAGAGCAGTGGACGTGGAGGAAGCTGCATGGATTTGTTGGCCTCGGCTGTATTCACCGTCACGTCCTGCCTCTTTTTGTCAGCCCGCTTCCCGCCACGTCCTGTTCCTTTTCGTCAGCCTTCTTCTTCTTCTCCTCTCGCTCGTCGTCATCCTCGTCGTCCTCCTCCTCCCACTCTCGAGTGGACCCCCCCGACCCGTCCCAGTGCGCGCTCCGATCGGAATCTCCAGGCGGACCAAGTTACAGCCACGAGGGCTCCCTGGGAGGCCAAAGAGAAGCCACGCGAACAAGACAACAAGTGCATACTCTCCCGTTCCTTCCTTATCCTCCTGACCTGTCCTTTCTTCCAGACAAAGACACAGCGTCGCGTATTATCAATGTGTGTGTGAGCGAGAGAGAGAGAGAGAGAAGAAAAAAAAGAAGAAGCAAAAAGCAGGGGGAGGGCCACACGCCCCCGAAACGGGGCAGAGACCTGGGTGTCCTCCTCGCCCCCCAGGCCCCGGCGGAGACCTCAAGCAGGACAAGGACGCCGGCGGCAACGACCTCGGGCTCGGCACTGCGGCAATCACCGGCGTCGGCCTCGGGCTGTCCGCAGCCGTCTAAATAGCCGGCCCGCGCGGCGCCGCTGTCCGTGCCGAGGTCCAGGGCGAGGGGAGAGTGCAGTGATTCCCCGGTGGTTCGCAGCGGCTCGGGACGGCCCGAAGAGGCCCCAAGATGGCTCCCAAAGGCCCCAGGATGGCACCACGAGGGCCCTGAACAGCGAAAGTTGGCTTTGGGATGACCCCAAGGGCCCACGAGGGGCTCGAAGATGGATTCGAGGAGGTGCCTCTGGACGGGAGTGGATGAGCGGGGTCGAGGGAGTCCGGGGTGACATTGTCGAAGGCTTCCAAAACTTTCAACAGAAGAGAGGGGGGAGAAACAGGAGGAGGAGGAGGATAAGCAGGAGGGTGGGAAGGAGGAGCAGGAGGAGGAGGAGGAGGAGGAGGAAGTGGAGGAGGAGGAGGACGAGAAGGAAGGGGCAGGGAGGAGGAAGTGGAAGAGGGGGAGGAAGTGGAAGAGGAGAGGAGAAGGAGGAAGAGGAGGAGGAGGAGCATGAGGAGGAGGGGCAGGAGAGGAGGAGGAGGAGGAGGAGGAGGAGGAGGAGGAGGAGGAGGAGGAGGAGGGAGGAGGAGGAGGAGAGGGAGGAGGCGGAGGAGGAGGAGGAAGAGGATGGGAAGGGGGAAGGGCGGGAGGGCGGCAGGGCAATGGGGGGGGAGAGAAATGAAGCCAGCCATGGACCATGTGCTCGGGCGTGCGCATGCTGCTCCGAGTGCCGGCGGGGCCGCACTGCACACGCGCGCGTCTTCCACGAGCGGTGCGGGCCGTCTGCGGTCTGCACGCGGCGGCATGCATGCCACGCGACAGCCATCAGAGCCCGCGATGCCTGTGTTGTGCTGCGCACTGCCTGAAGCGCAGTGGCACCGCACTAAGATGTATTGGTGGGTTCGACAAAGATCCCCACGATGGCAGTGCGCCGTGCACCGCCGGAAGCGCCATCGCGGCGGTCGGCGGTGCTTCGTACTCAGCGGAGGGTTCCGAGCCTAGTAAGAAGTTCTAGCAGCTGCTTACACATTTTACGCGCTCCCCTGCAGCCAGTCGAGGGGGCCCGCGTGCAGAAGGGATTGAGCACGAGGGGGAGGATCAGCAGCAGCAGCAGCAGCAGCGGCAGGAGAGGCAGGAGGACCAGCAGCAAGAGGAGAGAGACCTGCGACGACTCGATTCGTTCGAGTCGCCGGCCCCCAGAGCTCTCGACCCCTTTCCCCAGGACTAGCTTCTCATCCTCAGTTGTTTTCGGGGCTGCCCAGGTGCTTGGACGCGGCCGCTGTCGCCATAGGACTCGGTCTCCAGAGATCTTTGGAGGTTCCCAGGGGTAGATGTCTCCAGGTGTCCCCCAGAGGTTCCTGGGGATCCCAGGGAAAACAAAGAAGAGCCAGCACGCAAACCTACCGTAGATCCCCCTCCCCGCCTCATTCTCCTCATCCTCCTCCGGCGCCTCCTTCTCCTGCTGGTCTTCTCCTGCTGCTGACTGTCCTCATTCGTCTCGTTTGGGGGAGGAGGAAGAGGCGGAAAGCCATACTGAACCCAAGGTGCAGCAGCGATGCTGCAGTACACCACCCCTCTCCACGTCCCCTCGCCATGAGTCCCCACTGGCATCCCTCTGCACGTCGCCGGCCACCACTTGCGAGAGGCCGGAGCCCCATATGAGCCTGTCGATCCAGCGGGAGCCTCGTTCTGAAACAGAGCCGCCCTCCACCCGCAACTCTCCGCTTCTGGAAACGAGGCTCGCGGTGGCCAGGAACGCCCCCCTCGCTCATTCCTCAGCGCCCCTTACAAGCTACCACGATGACCGTACCGCGGAGAGGGCGGAGGAGGAGGAGGAGGAGGAGGAGCAGGAGGAGGAGGAGGAGAAAAAGGACAACAAAAAAGAAGCAGGAGGACAAGGACGAGAACGAGGACGAGGACGAGGACGACAACGAGAACGAGGAGGAGAATGACGAGGAGGAGGAGGACGACGACGACGACGAGGTGGAGGGCCCTGTCTCCTCGAGGACCGTACCCGCGGGCGCCAGGCCCCAAGGGGCACCCAACGTTCCCAGGGCCTCCCGCCTCGCAGCTGCCATTAGCGACCACCCGACAGTTGCCACCAGGCCCCGAGGGGCCCCGCGTCCGCTGCGGATCCCGCCTCGCCCCACCGTCGTGTATACCTCGATCGGGTGCCGGCGGGCCTGTGGCCGAAGCAGCTCCGTCAGGCTGAGCAGCGTCACCGCGGTATTGTAGTCTTTCTCTCAACGACAATGCCGGATAGCTCGACACTCGGTACTTTCTGGGGTGGGGGTCGCTCGAAGGAGCACACGTTGTTCGTCGGCGGCGAGGCAGAGGCAGTCCGCTCCAGCGTGGTGCTCATCGGGGCAACCGATAGGCGAGTTCTCCGGCGTGACGGAGGAAGCAGAGAGGACGAGGACGGCAGCGCGGGGGGAGGGGGGAGGGGAGGGCGCTCGGACGTGGAAGGGCTCTGGCCGAAGCGCTCGAGGGACCACACGGTCGGGAACTCTGGGGCCGCGTGCCGCTCCGCCGCCTCCGGCCCACCGCCCCCTGGGAGCGGCATCCGCTCCCTGGCCCACGGGCGTCCACGCCCGGAGCTTGCCCGAGCCTCGGCTGGCCCGCGCAGCGGCGCGGCACGCTGCTTATCCGCTCGCAGGGCACAGCGTGCCGCCGGGGCCGCCGCGGCGACGCGCTGCCCCAAAGTTCCCGACCGCCTGTTATATCGGGGGTGGAGAGGCCTCCTACCCTGACGCGTCTATCGATGAAGGAGTTGGCCGTTTTCGGTTCGCGAGGGGGCGTCGGGGCCGTCATCTTTGCGGGTCCAGGTCCGTCGGTTTCGGTCCCAGGCCGATTTCACCAAGGGGAGGTCTACTAAAGGGAGGTTTGTCCACCGCCGATTATATGGAAAAGAGATGGAGGAGGATCGTGCCTGCCGTGGTTGGCGCGACGGAGCTCGTTGGGCGCCGCGAGGGCGCCACCGGCGCGCCCGGGAGCAGGCGTGCGCGCAGCGAGGTCACAAGGGCCCCGCCAGCCGCGCACGCCGCTGTGCGAGGAAGCCAGGCGTACATCGTCTTGGGCAAAAGTATGGGCCTCCCAGATGGGGTCCCAGCAGATGGGGTCGGGGGATCTCGCCGCATCGCCTGTGCATCGGCGAGGCGGCTCGATGTGGAGCCTGATTTTCTCCGAGCCAGCGTCGCCGATGCATCGCCGACGTCGCCGGTGCATCGCCGATGCATCGGCGATGCCTTGGCGATGCGGCGCGATCCTCCGACACCAGATTCAGCCAAGACGCTGAAGTAGGGACCGCTTTAGGTTCGGAAGGGGCTCGAGATTTCGGGTCGTTTCTTCGTTTCTTGTCGCGGGATCTGTTTGTGGCCTAGGCCCACTGTCTCTCAAAAAGCCCCTTCGTTCCTTAGTCAGCGTTCCTTCTGGTAGTAACTCGAGGCTACTCGGACTCCATCTGGGGGGCCTCTGAAGAGGCTCGCTCCAGAAAGGGCCCTCCCCTCTGGAGGATCGAAGAGGTGAGCGTGGTTGCTACGGGTGGACGGCCGGCGGCAGGTGGTGGGAGCAGAGCAGGGGCGGCGGTGCTCCCTCGAGAGATGCCAGCATTCTTGGGTACGGCAGGTTCCCGCGGCGATGGCGCGAAAGGCGACGCCAGCGCAGGCGTCCGAGGCTGAATATGGCGACGCGGAAGCACCGAGGCACACGGTGACTCCACTGGACCCGACGGAATTGAATCGACGAACGAACACACACACACACACCCATACCCATAGGGGGGTCGTTGGGAGGAGGACTGGCTATGGGTATGGGTGCGGGTTGTCGGACCCTGGGGAACGCTCCCGTTCGAACGGGGACCCCCATCCGACAACACGCACCCATAGCCCTCTCCGACCCCCCTATTGTTGTTGGTTCGTCAGGAATCTTGAACGATCGGGGCCACGATCGATTCAGGGTTGGACGATCGACGCGGTGACAAAAAACCCTTTGCGCACGCCGGCGCCGCATGCACCGACCCTACCGTGCAGGGATTCCAGAGCCCGCCAGATAGGCGCGGAGTCGCTTCGCAACCCTCAGCCCCGAAGGGTGTTCTTGTTCGGGGCCCTGTGGCAGCCAGAACAAAAGAAGATCACTGGGCAAACACAGATGCGTCCCAAGGGAAAGCTTCGAACATTCCGGGGCCTCGCGCTACCTGGCAACGGTCCCTCTACAGGAGAAGTACTCAAACACTGTCAAAACATAGTTTTTGGGACGACTTTGGGATCAGTCTTGCACCTGTTTGCATATTTGGGGGGGCATCTTTCATTTTTACGGCTCGCGCCCGCCTGTAGGGGGACGCGCCCGACCTAAGGCGACGAGAAGACAGCATCTGGACAGCGGCACGCCCAGGCGGCGTCGCGCCGGCGTCTGCGTCTCTGCGCTCGCTTCCAGGGCGCTTCCAGGGCGCCCTCCCGTGGCCCTGGAGGGCTCGGGCTGCGCGGGCCTGGCCCTCCGTCGGGTCTGCCCCTTCTGCAGGGGGAATCGTCAAACATAGCTTTAAAAAAATTGTCTGGGGGGCGATTTGTCGAGTATTGCTTCTGATCACCTTTGGGGTCTGGTCGACTCTTCGTCCGACAACAGATCGTCTGGGGACGATTTGTCGAGTATGTTTTGACTGCTTCTGATCACTTTTGGGGTATGCTCGATTCTTCGTCCGACAACCAATCGTCTGGGGACGATTTGTCGAGTATTTGTGTGACTGTTATTGGTTACTTGTGGGGTACGTTGGATTCTTCGTCCAAAGGCCCCCCTGTAGGACATGCCCGACCTGAGCCTGGCCGACCAGCCCTCTTCTGGGCCACCCGTGCTCGGGGCCCGTGGCGCGCGCTGCGCGGGGCCGCCCGCGCTCGGCAGACGTGTGGCTGACGGGCAGCAGGCCACACACAGGGGGTCGGCCTCTCTCCTCCTCATTCTCCTCCTCCTCCTCCTCCTCCTCCTCCTCCTCCTCCTCCTCCTCCTCCTCCTTCCGTAGCCATTTTGGCTCAAGGCCGCGCGCCAGCGCTCGGCCTGCGGCGCGCGCCCGGGGGGGGGATGGGGGGCGCACATAGCGCCCCGCCCAGGCGCGGGGCCATGGGCCCGCCGAGGGCGCCGTGCCGGCCCTGGCTGCTCTGCGGCGTCCTCGCGCTCCTGACGTGCGTCTTCGCCTTCCACGGCCTGCTGGCTGCTGGCCCGGGGGGCGCGGGGCTGCCGCCCGCGCTGTCTGGGAGGCTGTGCTGGGGCCGCCCCTGCGCGGGGGGCAAGGGCTGCGCAGGCGAGTCCGCTGCGAACGATGGCCCGGGCGGCGGCGGCTCGGCCGCCGCCGCCCAGCCCGCCGCACTGCCGGCTGGCCCGGCCGCCGGCGAAGCTGGGCTGCCCGTCGGCGCTGGCGCGGCCGCTGGCGCCGAGGCCGGCAGTCCCGAGGCGGCGGCGCAGCCCGCGGGCCCCGGCGCGGCCGCTGGTGCCGCGGAGGGCCTCGCCGGCGCGAGCCAGGCGGAGGGCGAGGCCAAGGCCAGGGCGGACGCAGAGGCCGAGGCCAAAGCGGCTGCTGAGGCCAGCAAGGCTGACGCAGAGGCCAAGGCCAAGGTGGACGCAGGGGCTACAGCCAACACGGACACAGATGCGACGACCAAGGCGGACGTGGAGTCCAATGCCAAGGCGGACGCACAGGAACTCAATTGGCCTCCGGACGTGCCGCAGGTGCCAGACGAGGACGTGGCGCTGTTCCGACAGAACTTCGGCAAGATCCTTTCTTGGTGGCACACTCCCCTGCCGAAGCCGAGTGCCAAGGTAAAGCTCCTCATCATGGTCACCACGATTCCAAAGGAGGCCAAGCTGAGGCAGGTTCATCGGGAGACGTGGATGAGCCTTCCCGGCATCTGCACCCTGACGAACGATGTGGTCCAAGAGCCCCCCGGCTGCAGCGCCTTCGTCGCCTTCTTCGTTGGGTTCGACAAAAAACGGACGCATATCTTCGGAAGGAGATGTCGGCGAAGAAGGACATCGTTTTATTGGATACCTTTGATCGGTGGGACTTCAGGAAAATTCCCAAGAAAAAGCCGCCATCGGATTGGAAAGGCCTCAAGGAAGGGAAGGTGTGGGTCCCTTCCGAGCATTTGGTGAAGCCGAACTTCAACCCAGAGGTGAAGGAGAAGGTGCTCAAGTCGTTCCAGTATGCCTGGAAGAACTTCCCTTGGGTCACGCACTACGCCAAGAACGACATGGACAACTTCCCGTTCGTCGCCGAGATTCTGGGGGACCTGGAGGACCTGCCGCACTCGCCTGCGGGCATCAAGTCGAAGAAAATCATGCCCACCTCGAATCCGACGCCGTGGGTGGAGGGGCATGGCGTGTATTACGGCAAGTACCAGAGCGGGTACTTCATGCAGGGGCAGTTCTACATAGTTTCCCGCCCCGTGCTGGAGTGCATCTTCAAACACACTCACGTAGAGGCCTGCAAGGGCAAGCCCGGGGAGGACACGATGGTCGGCTGCCTCGTGACGAACACCTACAACGTTTCGAGGTCCCTGCAGGCCGGCATCCCGTGGTCGCGCAGCGGCCCGTGCCCGGAGCCCTGGCGCCTGGCCGTGGACTGGGGCAAGAAGGTCAGGGGCGGGCTGAGCGTGGCGAGGTGGTGCCCCTGCAAGCCGAAGCAATGCCCTATCGGAACGGGGTCGCTGGAGAATTTCTGCCGGCACGAGTATCCTGCCTGAGCACATCGATCTTCAGGATGCCTCGGCCCTGCCGCGGCGGCGCCGCTCCCGCGGGGGTGTGCGCGCGCACAGGACGGCCGCGGCGGGCGGCGCAGCGCTGGCGCCGCCCGGGAACCGAGAGAGCGGGGCAGCGGTTGCGGCCGGCGCGCCTCCTCCTCCTCCTCCTTCTCCTCCTCCTCCTCCTCCTCCTCCTCTCCTCCTCCTCCTCCTCCTCCTCCTCGCGCCTCCTCCTCCTCCTCCACTTCCTCCTCCTCCTCCTCCTCCTCCTCCTCCCCTCCTCCTCCTCCTCCTCCTCCTCCTCCTCCTCCTCCTCCTCCTCCTCCTCCTCTCTCCTCCTCCTCTCCTCCTCCTCCTCCTCTCTCCCCATCCTCCTCCTCCTCCTCCTCCTCCCCTCCTCCTCCTCCTCCCCTCCTTCCTCCTCCTCCTCCTCCTCCTCCTCCTCCTCCTCCTCCTCCTCCCTCTCCTCCTCCTTTTCCTCCTCCTCCTCCTCCTCCTCCTCCTCCTCCTCCTCCTCCTCTCTCCTCCTCCTCATCCTCCTCCTACAGCCGAGTCTGATGAGTACAGTGGGGGCCCATGCAAAGAAACGCCCTGCTTGCCTCCAGGGTGCCCTGGGTTTCTTGGGTTTCGATGGTCTTGCGATGGGAAGCGTGACGCTCCGACACCAAAAACCAATGGGCGTCTTGGGGTCTCAGGGTTGGTTTTCTTGTGGAAGGTTTCATGTGGACTGGCCTCCACTGTAGGACGGTCCTTCAAAGCGAGGGAGCCCGCGTGCCCTGTGTTGTGCGCCCCTATGTCCTCTGTGGTCCTGCAATTTTTGAGGTGACCTTCGGAAGGGTCTCGCGTCCTCTCGCTCAGCGACGCCGCAGCCGGTACTCACTAACGGGGTGCTTTGGAGATGGCCCGAAAGTTGCCACTTTGGGGCCTCTTTCCGGCATTGCAGCGTGGCCCACATCGGGGAGAGTCGGGTGCGGCGGGTCACTGGCCAAAGTGCCCATTCGTGGAGTCCCCGTTCGAGGGGCGCCGACTCGCGTGACCTCTGCAGGCAGCGCCGACTGCGCGCGCGAGAGGGGAGCCCTCGCCGGAGTGGCCGTCGGTGCGGGGCTACACCCGGGGGGGTCCTCCATGGCCTCGGCCTGCGCACTGGGCGCGCGGCCTCCCCGCCTGGCGCCCAAGGGGCCGCGCACCAGCTGTGCACCCCTGCACGATCGAGGTCGCTCTGGCGCGCGCACGTGGCCAGAAGAGGGGGGGGGGAGGGGGGCGGGGAGAGGGCGGGCGGGGCAGGACGAGGGCAGATCCGTTCCAGAGCGGTCCAGAGCGCTCTCAGAACGCTCTGGAGCGCTCTGAGAAGGCCGCGGCGCCCGGAGGCAGCCTCCGGGGCCGCGGGGTCTCAGAGGTCTTCGGCTTCTCCTTTCACCGGGACTTCTCCTCGTCCTGGCTCCGTCTTGGGAGGGCACTGCGTGAGTTACCAGCCTGGAACATATCCCTATCCCTATGCTGGGCACCTCCTCATCACGATGTCAATCTTAGGGATTCCCTTATTTTTGTTGAGGGCGAATCCCTAAGATTGTCATCGCCTTTTGGCGTGTCAATCTTAGGGATAGGGATACGTTCGAGGCTGGCAAGTGAGGGCGGGGCGAAGAGCTCCAGCGTCTGCGAGCCGCTCTCTCTCTCTCTCTTTCGCTCCCTGGGGAGCTGCGCGCTCCCCGCCTGCCGCCTGGCCTCGCAGGGCGTCTCGCCCTCCAGGGAGGCCCTCGGCCGCAGGCGATCCCGAGCCCCTCGCCCCCCGAGATGATCCCCCCGCCAGGAAAACAAGCAGATTAGGAGAGGAGGGAAACATTCGTGACGCTTCGCGTGCCCCCAGAAAGCGAGCTGCGCTGCAAAGGTAGCTTAGGCGGCCTAGGCAGCTTAAATTTGACCCCGCGCTCTAGTTTGCTGCTCGCTGTAAATTAATAAGAACTGCGCCCCGGACTTACTTACCCGCCGCCTGCGCCTTCGCTTGCGGCCGCGACAGAAAAAGTGCCCCCAGAAAACATTTAGGCCGTTGCATTGTAGCTTCGTTCTGACGGCGCGCGGCTGTACCGTTGGCGCTCGCGACAAAAAAAAATAGCCCCCAGAAAGCCCATCCAAAGACAACCACCAGGCGAGCTGTCCCGATCAGGGATGTGTAGCGGCATGTAGTCACGCTCTGGGAGCCGGGGCCGTTTTGGAGGTCTTCGGAGCCATCCTGGGGCCCTCTTGTGGCCCTTGGGGGCCTCTTGGGGCCATCTTGGGCAGGGCCCCTCTTTGGGGCCCCTGCCAGCTCCAGAAGGGGCCCTTGAGGGCCTCTTCGGGGCCCTTTTCTCCACCCCCCAGTTAGGTCACCCTCCATCACCGCCCGCCCAAGGAAGGGGGGGGGTCGGCCAGCCCGTGCCGGAAATCCCCCCTCCGGGAGGCATCAAACAGGGAGGCATCAAACAGAAACAGCCCCCGTCCGCCCAGGGCAGGGTTCGCTTCGATTCCTCTGCTTCGGTTCGATTCGACTACGGGGGCTTCCGATTCCGATTCGATTCGACTGGGGATTTCGAGCTGAGCTCCGATTTCTTCTCTCCGAGGTGGAGATTTATACATGACCACCGCCTGGAGGACCAATTGTCGGGACTTCGGCAGGCGGTGCCGACTTCGCGCGCGCGTCGATCCGCGCCCCCGCGGCCGCAGGACCCCCCCCCCCCCGCCCCCCGCGCGAAGGCCGCCCTGCCCGGCCGGCGCAGGCGGCGCACCGGCGGCGGGGGCTCGGGCCGGCAGGCCTTGGGCGGCTGCGCTTGCGGAGCCTTGCTCCATGCCTGCGCCCCGCCTCCCACCGAGTGCGCTCCACTGCTCGCAAAGGGCCTGCTCGCAAACGTCCGAGAGGACGCATGTCTGCTTCGATGCAGTTTGTCGCAAGTCCCCCGCGGCGGATCCAAACCATTTGCGAGTAGTTGCTCTGCGAGTAGTGGAACGCGCTTGTCCAGCCTCCTACAGTAGGGGCCCAGCGTCCACAGTAGTGGAACGCGCTTGTCCAGCCTCCTACAGTAGTGGAACGCGCTTGTCCAGCCTCCTACAATAAGAAACCTTCCACAATAAGCCCAACCCTGAGACCCCAAGGCGTCCATTGATTCTTGCTGCGGGAACGTCGCGCCTTCCACAGCAAGACCAGCGAAGCCCAAGAAACCCAGGGCACCCTGGAGGCAAGCAGGGTGGTTCTTGGCATGGGCCCCCACTGCACCTTCTCCGGTAGCATCCAGCCTCCACCTGGCCTTAGAAAGCCCAGGGTTCGCTGGGAATTGGTCCCCCCAAACAGCGAAAAAAACACCCTGCCAGAAATCCCCAGAACCCTCCGAAAAATCTCCTGGAACCCTTCCCTGAGGGTTTCGGGAGGGTTTCGGCTGTTTCGAAACGAAACCAGTCCTTAGCGAACCCTGGATCTTCTGAACCTGGCCTACCCGTCCATCCCTTCTCCTCCCGACTTTCGCCCACTAACCTGCACCTCCCTCCTCCGCCGCCGCCAGCACCAGGGCAGGGGGAGAGACCGGGACAAGGGTGCATGGGGATTGGGAGGGAGATCCATTGGGTCAGTATCGGCAGAGGCCGCCGTGGGGGGCACCGCCCCACGACGGCCGTAGACCACCTGACCGCGCCACATTACGAGACGAGCCGAGGAAGCCACTACTCCTTCTCCTCGGGTGGTGGTGGCCTCAGCTGGGCCTCAGCTGGACCACTCCCCCTCGGCGGGTGGTGGTGGCCCCGAACCAGAGGTGGAGGAGGAGAAGGAGGAGGTGAAGGAGGAGGAGGAGGAGAAGGGAGAGAGAGAGAGAGAGAGATAGTGAAAGAGAGAGAGAGAGAGGAAGAAAGAGGAGGAGGCTGATAACGAAGTGCATGGCAAAGAGGAGGAAGAAGGGGCGTGCGAGAAGGCGTCAAAAAATGCAGGGTACCGATTACGCCCCTGGAGCCTCGTCCGACCTTGGAAGGAAACATAGAATTAATCACCCTCTTCCTCCTCTTCCTCCTCCTCCTCCTCCTTGTCCTCCTCCTCCTCCTCCTTACTCCTCCCGCCTTCCTCCGCCTTGCCCTCCTCCCCACACCCTTCTTCCCCTTGCGCCGCCCTTCACCCCGCCTCCCGGCCTCCCAGCCAGGGGATGGTGGCGCCGAAGGGCCATTGGGCAACGAAGGTCAAGCTCGACTTCACGACTGAGTTCGATGACCCCTCCCCTAGCTCGCACCCCGCGCCCGGGTGGCGAAGGAAGGGGAGAGGAAGAAGAGGAGGAGGAGGAGGCGGAGGAGGAGGAGGAGGAGGAGGAGGAGGAGGGAAGAGGGAGGAGGGAAGCGGGAGGAAGAGGAGGAAAAGGGGAAGATTGTCGGATATATTCTCAGGTCGTCTGGCGCTTTCCTTGGTTTCAGGATGCGTTGAGGGGGGAGGTGGTAGGAGGCGGGGGAGGAAGAGGCGGAGGAGGAGGAGGGGTAGGGATGATTAGGGGGAGGAAGAGTAAGGGATATTTTTCGAGGGGCGACACCATCCGCGCACGATCGTTATGTTCTTCCAGTATTGCGGAGTGGAAAAAAGCGACATGCCATGAGAGCGCCTGTGAGTTGGGGCTTTGGGGCCCGTCAAGAGATGTTACGGCGGAACAATGGAGTATACAGTCATCTAGGGTTAAGGCATGGTGACGAGCGGACGGTGGCGGATTTTCAATGGGGTGCCCAACGCAACAGATGGTCTATCTGCCGGTGGTTTGGACACGTGTGCGCGAGTGGCCCGTATGCTACTTGACAGGAAGTGTCACCACAGGCATCTCGATGGATCAGCGCATCTGCTCCGCACGGTGGGGCACTGCCCCGGGCTGATGCGGCATGGCCCGCGTGGGACTAATTGTCAAGTGGCATTGCGCGCGTGTGGTCTGCACTGTTCCACAAACAATGCTTGCATGAGGAGGAGGAGGAGGAGGAGGAGAAGGAGGAGAAGAAGAAGAAGAAGAAGGATGAGGAGGAGGGGGAGGAGGGGGAGGAAGAGGAGGAGGAGGAGGAGGAGGAGGCCTAGGAGGAGGAGGCGGAGGAGGAGGAGGAGGGGTAGGGATATTTAAGGGAGGAAGAGTAAGGGACAAGTTTCGAGGGCGACACAACCCGCGCACGATCGTTATGTTCCTTCTTCAGTATTTCGGAGTGGAAAAAGTCACGCGACATGCCGTGAGAGCGCCTGTGAGTTGGGGATCTGGGGCCTTTCAAGAGGTGTTACGTAACAATGTGGAGTATACAGACATGGGGGCTAGGGCATGGTGACTAGCGCACGGTGGCGGATGACGGGAAGTGCCCCTGGCGTGGACCTCCACATTCGGGGGGGGGGTGCACGAAACGTGTGAGAGGTGTACCGAAATGGACGCGGTGTTGCCATGCAAATCCAGCCATTGGAGCCTTCTGTGGAGCTCATGTGCGGGGGGGGGGGAAACGAAACGTGTGAGGGGTGTGGAGCAGTTGGGTGCGGTGCCGCCATGCGATCGCAGCCACTGGGGTCTTCCAGATCCCTAATAGGACCACGAAACGTGTAAGGGATGTGGATGTGGGCGCGGTGCCGCCATCCGAACGCAGCCATTGGAGCTTGCGGTGGGCTCCATATGCCATATGCGGGGGGGGAGCACGAAACGTGCGAAAAGGTGTACCAACATGGATGCGGTGCTGCCATGCGAATGTTGCCATTGGAGCCGTCGGTGGATCTCCATATGCGGGGGGCGAAACGAAACGTGTGAGGGGTGTGGAGGATTTGGGTGCGGTGCCGCCCTGCGAATTCAACCACTGGGGTATTCCAGCCCCCTTGATAGGGCCACGAAGCGTGTAAGGGATGCGGAGGACGAGGGCGCGGTGCCGCCATGCAAGGGGTGTGCCGAAATGGGTGGCGATGACGCATGTGGTCACAGCCATCGGGGTCTTCGGTGAGCCCCCCTGGGGCCACGAAGCGTGTGCTGGGTGTGCCGACATGGACGCGGTGCCGCGAGGCGAACGCAGCCACTGGGGTCCTCGGTGGAGCTTCTGATGCGATTACGAAACGTATGTGCCGAAGCGTGTGCGGTGCCGCAATGCGAACGCAGCCATTGGCCCCCCCGTAGAGCCCCGTCACGTGGCCGCGAAGCGTGTGAGGGGTGTGCCGAAACGGATGCGGCGCCGGCATGCGAACACAACCGTTGAGGCCGTCAGTGAAGGGACCTACAGGGGCACGAAGCGTATGAAGGGGCCGTGTGTCGAAATGGGCGCGGTGACGCCATACGACTGCAGCCACTGAGCCTTCGATGGAGCTCCTCATGGGGCACGACACGTGTAAGGGATGTGCTGACTTGGATGCGGTGCCGCCATGCGAGCGCATTCATTGGAGACCTCGGTGGGGCTACATATGCAAGGGACACGACTGGAGCCTTCCGTGGAGCTCCCTACAGGGTCACGCAATGTGTGAGGGGTGTTGAGGATGTGGGTGCGGTGCCGCCATGCGAACGCTGCCAGTTGGGCCTTCGGTGGGGCTCCCCATGGGGCCGCGAAGCGTGTGAGGGATGTGCCGAAGCAGGGATGGGATGAGGGAGCAAGGGGAGGGAGGAGGAGAGGAGATGCCAGGAGAGGAGGAGGAGGAGGAGGAGGAGGAGGAGAAGGAGGAGGAGGAAGGAGGAGGTGGAGGAGGAATGAGACGCGGGCGATGCGCATGACAAGCGAGGACCCCACACGCAGGAGGGCGGGACAGCACACACGCAACACGGTATGGACAGAACCGCGCACGGCGGCGCTTCGGCAGCTCCTCCGTGCCCCGCCCCCCATGCGCACCCCGTGGCAGAGGAGAAGGGTATCCCTTTCGAGAAGACCGAGGATGAGCGCGACACGGACCGCGGGGCGGGTCACGGCCCACCCGCCGCGGTTTGGAGGAGGGGGAGGGCGTTGTGTCGCGGCGGGGCGGAGGCTGGCACGGACCTTCAGCGTCGCGCGCCGTTCGATCCACGGCGGGGAGGAGGAGGAGGAGGAGGAGGAGGAGGAGGGGGAAAAGAATAGGGAGGAGGGAGGAGCGAGGAGGTTTGAGGGAAGAGGGAGGAGAGAGGAGGAAAGAGGAGGAGGAGGAGGAGGAGGAGGAGGAGGAGAAGGAGGCGAAAGGGGAGGATGGAGGAGGAGGACGGAGAAGCAGAAGCATTGCCAAGTACTCTACAGGTTTCCAGGACACCTGAGCCCATCTTTAAGGATGAGACGACCATCAGAGTTCCCGGCTAGGGTGGCTGCAGTTTACCACAACCCACTGCCCATAGCATTTCGTTTTTGCTGGAAACATATGGTGCAATGATTATCGGGATTTTATCATTCGGGCGCCCCGAATATGGCAGATCACATGTTTTGAGTCAAGTGGTTATCGGGGATCTCAGTGCATGGGGGATCCAGTGGTATCAATGGGCGACATGGCCACCACGTGGTACGTCCACCACGGCGCCACGGTTCCTGGACGATCTCCGATTCGGTTTCCACAATATTTTGAGACAGCGAGACTGGTTGCTCATGTGCGCGGGATAGGGTTCCCTCACATCACGGAGATCAGGTCAGAAATGTTGCTGGCCATTCTCAGAGTTCAGAAGGGGGTTGCCACAAACACAGGTTGGCATTATCAACCATTTGGGGTTCATCTTGCTGCACCCCCCAGACCCCTGGGAGGTAGAAACGATGCTCGAGAACGGCAGTGCCAAGCCAGTCGGTGGCGTCGGCGGTGCGCACCATTGGGCACAAGGCGCTAACATGTGCCACTCTGGGCGTTCGCAAAAATTGACTGCGAGAACTTGTTGTACATGTTGAGCGTTGCCACAATCGAAGAAAAAAAAACACACAAAAACTTTTTGGCGCTCCGAGCGGATTTCTTGGATCCGCGCCTGGACCCCCCGGCGGCGCCTCCGGCGCCGCCACTGGCGCGCTCCGCGCGCCAGGGAGGGGGGATCCAGCGCGAATCCAAGAAATCTGCGCGGAACGCCACAAGTGTATGTCTTTGTTTTTTCTTTTTCTACACAAGGGCCTCGCCTTCGAGGATAGAAGGAGTCGTCATCTCTTCCTCGGTGGAAGGCTGGTGGAAGGCTGCGGAAGCGAAACGAGGCCGGCTCCGCCAGAAGAAGGCGGCGGAAGGCCGGCGGAAGGCAGCGGAAGTAGAAGATGCGCCCCGAGGAGGTGAAACCGTTTTTTGGGGTTCAGGGTTTCCGGAATCCGCCATGGGACACACACACCCCTTCTCCGAAGACAGGGGACGAAGGGCGGAGGGAGAGAGGTCTATAAATTCTCTGTTCCACAGTGTGCCTGGATCGAGGCGCCCTTGCCGCTCGCGACTGGCACGCCCGCCCCCCTCGGACGTGAACGCGCTCCTGGTAACTCACTCCTCCCGGAAGCTGGGGTCGAGGCAGCAGGGAGCAGAGGCCCGGTCAAACCAACAGGTTGGCCCGTGAACGGGGGGGGCACGATTTGGAAAATCACAAGCAATGCGACCTGCATGCGTGGTGTGAAGGACGTGCACGACGACGGAGCAAGCTGCGCAGAGGAAGGGGGGAGGGATAAAAGTGGCCCGTCATTAAGTCTGCACGCAGTACTCCACGAACGCGTCCTCGCCCTCTTCTGCAATGCTCGTAGTCCAGTCGAGGCAGCAGGGAATGAGCGAAAGCTGCCCCACGAGCGTGGCCGAAGTTCCAGCAAGGGCCCCGGGCTCGGGCCCCCAGAAGCGGAAGTCCGGCAGGTAGGGGAGGTTGGAGCTCGGTGCTTAAAGTGGGGTGGTTTTAATATATATATATATATATATATAAATATATATATATATATATATATTATATATGTGTGTGAATTCGGATGAGCCTGTCTCGCATTCGGATAAGTACTTATTCAAGCATTTGCACCCCCTCCCCCCCTCCCCCGGGACTCCCTCCCCTCCGCCCCTGGCACTTTCTCCCATAGTTTCTTCCCAGGCGGGGGGGCTGTCGTCGTCGTCAAACGTCGTCGTCGTCGTCGTCGTCGTCGTCGCCCCCGCGGCGCGCGGCTCGAGCCGCGCGGCTCGAGCCGCCGCCGCGGCGCCGCCGCCGGGGGACCTCCGCACACTCAGATCCACGTCCGTATTCGCTGCCCCCATGGGGGTCCTGGCAGGTTCCCTTCCCTCCCTCCCCTTCCTCCCCTCGCTCCACAATTACTCAATATGAATACTACTCTCCCTCTTCCCCTGATGACGGTTTGGAAGTGCTCGACCTCCCCCCGCGTATTGTTTTTTTACACACAGGTTTCCCCGGAGTTGGGTTTTCGCCTGCATTTGTTCAAAATGCTGCTCTCGCTGAGGCGCCGGCCACATTTTCGGGCCCCGCTCGTTCCGAATCGTGCTCCCGCTGCAGCGTTGGCCTCATTTCCGTGCTTCCGCTCGTTCCGAATCGTGCTCTCGCTGCAGCGCTGGCCTCAATTCGGCGCTTCCGCTCGTTTCGACTCGTGCTACCGCTGCAGCGCTGGCGTCACTTCCCGTGCCATGCCACGGCATGCAATGCAATGCTAGGTTGATGCTACGCTTTGCGGTGCTCTTCTACGCCATGCCATGCCGTGCTCTACAATGCATCGCGTACCCTTTCGGGATCATTGCCCTGCTCGACATCCGACTGTGCGAGTAGAGAGGGGATCTACGCCATGGTAAGGGATGGGAGGGAGGGGTAGGATGTCAGATATGACGCGAGCGCACCTAGCTTGCCTCCCTCCCTCCCCTCCCTCCCCTCCCTCCCCCAGGCGGGGTGGACGCCTGGCAGCTCCAGCCCCGGCATCAAGAACCGAACCCCCCCGCTTTTGCCTGCGATTTCGCCGCAAGGGGACCGCGTCGTGGGACGGGGGCCGTCAAGGAACGACCTACTACGGCACAAGGGGCGGTTCCAGAGACGGGGCTGAGGGTCCTGGGGCCCGACGGATCCGACAATGGTCGGGGCGGCGGAGGTCTGCGGGGGGAGCCTTTTGAGGGGGGCCCTCACAGTCGAGGCTCGAGGCTCGAGAGTCGAGCGTCGAGCGTCGAGCGTCGAGGGTCGAGGGTCGAGGGTCGGAGATCGAGGGTCGAGGATCGAGGGTCGAGGATCGAGGGTCGAGGGTCGAGGGGCGAGGGTCCAGGATCGAGGGCCGAGTGTCGAAGGTCGAGGATCGAGAGTCGAGGGTCGAAGATCGAGTCTCGATCGAGGGTCGAGGATCGACGATCGCGGATCGAGGCGAAAACCCTCGCGCACAGGGGCCAGCAACCCGGCGGCGTGGGCACGAGAGAGGGTTTGTGACGCGTGAGGGGCGGCCTATGGAGAGAAGGCGGGGGTGGAGGATCAGGCAGGCTTGTAGCACAGGGACGTGTGATCCTGGAGCGTTCCAAGTGCCGCAGAGCTCAGGCGAGTGGTAACAGTGGGGGGTCCATGCCAAAAGACACCATGCTTGCCTGCAGGGTGGCCTGGGCTTCTTGGGTTTCGATGGTTTTGCTGTGGAAAGCGTGACGCTCCCACACCAAAAATCGATGGACGTCCTGGGGTCTCAGGGTTGGGTTTCTTGTGAAAGGGTTCTTTTGGACGGGCCTCCACTGTATAGCACAGGGATGTGTGATCCCAGAGCGTTCCAAATGTCTCAAAGCTCGGGCGGGTGGGGGTGAATATCATGGCGGGGGCCACGATACCTCCCCAGATGTCATGACGCCTTTTCTTGTTTCCATACGTGTCCTGGCCCCCCCCCGGGGCCGCGCACATGCTGCTGCCGGCCATGACTTGCGCCTCGCCTCTCCCTCTTGAACGCCTCCCTCCTGGCCGCCCCCGAGTATCGGGCCGGACGAAAGGGGGGGATAGGGAAAGGGGGGGGTGCGAAATCTGCTGCATGCAGCTGGTTTCGACCCCACCGAGGGGCCCATTCCTCGATACATGGGCGCCTCCCGGCGCCGGGAAAATCAGCTACGTGAGCTGATTCTCAAACCCCCCCTTTGCTATCCCCCCTTTCGGCCGCCCCCGAGCAATAGGGTGTGCACCGAAGGGGGGGGAAGAAAAGGCCCCTTAAGGGCCCTTTGGCGTTCCTGTTGGAACCGGCTGGTGCCCCGGTCGTTGAAAGTAGGTATTTTTGGATTCTCAGATTCCAATCTACGTTCAGCGCATTCCTGCTTCAAGAGTCGAGTGGTTCTCCCTCTTCCCTCCTCTTCAGGAGGCGGGGCGGAAACCCAATCTATTTCCAACGCCTTCCTACTTCATGTTTCTACCTACTTCTTCCGACCGATGGGTACCGCCCGCCCCAAAAAAACATCTCAGCCTACACCATTGCTCAGAATGGCGAAAACTTCAGGCTGAGAAAGTTGGCCCCCCTCGAGCCAGTAGGAGATTGATCCCGGAACGTTCCAAGCGTCCCAAAGCTATCTCAGTTTACACCCTTGCTTGGGGTTAAGAAAGTTCATGGCTAAGAAAGGCAGCTCCCACCGAGGCGTTCTCTTAACGGGTAGTCCAGGTCCACATATACAGACATTCTACGAAGGATGGAAGTTCCAAGACAACGCCTAGGGTCCGAGGCGAAGCTGCGTGGGCGGGCGAGAAGAAAGTCTCCTCCGGCTGAGGCGCGGCCGGACCAAACGATTCCTTTCCAGGGGCCGGTGGCCCGCAGTGTCTTGCCGCTGTCCCGCCTCCAGCTGAGGCGCGGCTGGACCAAATGATTCCTTTCCGGGGGCCGGTGGCCCGCGGTGTCCCGCCGGTGTCCCGCCGGTGTCCCGTCGGTGTCCCGATGATGATGATGATGATGATGATGATGATGATGATGATGATGATGATGATGATGATGATGATGATGATGGTGGTGGTGGTGGTGATGATGATGATGATGTCGATGATGTCGATGATGTTGATGTCGATGATGATGATGGTGATGATGGTGATGGTGATGGTGGTGATGATGATGATGGTGTCCCGATGATGATCATGATGATGATAACGATACTAAGGATATTAATGATGGTAATGATGTTAGTGATAGTGATAATGATGATGATGGTGTCCCAATGGTGATGATGATGTTGATGATGGTGTCCCGGTGATGATGCTGATGATGATCATGATGATGTTGATTGCGAGATGACGATGAGATGATGATGATGATAGTGACGATGATGATGATGATGATGATGATGGTGTCCTGGTGATGATAATGAGGTTGATGATGATGCTGTTAATGATGATGGTGATGATGATGGTGTCCCGATGATGATGATGGTGATGATGATGGTGATGATGGTGTCCCGATGATGACGATGATGCTGACGATGTTGATGGTGAGGATGATGGTGAGGTGATGATGATGATGATTTTGATGATGTTGGCCTGATGGTGATGATGATGATTATGATTGTGCCCCGATGATGATGATGATGATGGTGATGATGATGATGATGGTGACGATGCTGATGGTGTGATGATGATGATGTTGATGATGCTGCTGTTGATGATGGTGGTGTCCCGGTGATGATGTTGATGATGCTCTTCATGATGATAATGGTGATGGCGATGATGGTGGTGCTCTGATGATGATGATGATGCTGATGATGGTGCTCCGACGATGATGATGTTGATGATGCTGATGATGATGATTGTGACGATGGCGATGTCTGGATGATGATGATGGTGATGATGATGATGTTGATGATGATGGTGATAAGGTGGTGTTGATGATGATGGTGTCCCGTTGATGATGATGATGATGATGATGATGATGATGATGATGATGATGATGTTGATGGCGTTGATGACGATGATGTTGTTGTTGATGATGGCGTTGATTGTGAGTTCGATTGTGACATCGATCGTGAGATCGATAGAGAGACCGAATGTGAGATCGATTGTGAGATCGATGGAGAGATCGATAGTGAGATCGATTGTGATATCGATTGTGAGATCGATAGTCAGATCGATTGTGAGATCGATGGAATGGAATAGATCGAGTGAGATCGATTGTGAGATCGATCGAGTGAGATCGATCGAGCGAGACCGATAGTAAGATCGATAGAGAGATCGACAGTGAGACCGATCGAGTGAGACGTTGGCTCCTCCCCCCCCGAACCTCCTTATCGCCCGACGGGTGGTCGCATAGGTAGATCTTTGGGTTATCGGCGCGTGCCGATGTTTTTGGATTCTTTCTCCTGGCTTTTGGAAGTAGCGGGCGTTGACCAAGAAGGTAGCTGTTCCCAGGGAGGTTTGGCGAACTGGCTGTGGAGGGGGGCAGGGTCAAGCGAGGGTATTACGAAAGAGGCTGACGCCCACTGCCCGTGTGCACGGGTCCATCTTCTGCGCACGCCAGATGCGTTGGCAGTTGGCAGCTCTCGCACAAAGCTCGCTGCTCACAGTGCTACATCAGTGGCAGGAGGAAGGCACAGCTTTCGGTGTGCCCCACTGCCGGCGGCCCGAAGGAAGACATCCAAGAGTTGGAGTCGTTCTTCCGGATGCATGGGGAGCACCCACCCCTAGGTTCTTGTCGCGCATGTCTCCAGCACGTTTCTCTTATCCCCCGTGTGTTCGTAGTCCGCAGTTTGCGCCTCCTCATGACAAGCAATATTGGTCCTCATTGTCTCCATTATTTTCATGCACCCCTCCTCCCCTCCGGTCCTTTCCCATCCTTTCCTTCCTCTTGCCCTCCCCTACCCTCCTCTTCCGTATCTCTCTCCCTTCGCCCCCCCTCTCCCAGTCTCCCCTCGCACCTGTTCCCCCCTCCCCAACATCGTTCCCCCGCATCCCCCATCCCCCCATGTCCCCATTCTTTCTTCTACCATTTCCATCTCCTCCCCTCAGGTTTTGGCGTGCGTTCCCTCGTACGCAATCACTAAGTCTATCTCGGCGCGCTTCTCGTAGCCATGCTACCGAGCATGATGGAGTTATGTTCCGCAATCAGCGCTTGCACTGCAGAGGCCCTAGTGGAGGTTGAACGAGTAAGCTGATGGGCGGTGCCGATTCCGGTAGGCGGTCGAGTTCTTGGGTTCCCTGTCACAGGTTTCCCAGGTCTTCAGTTCCGAGTTCTGAGCCGTTTCCAATGGTGGGCGGCCAGGTTCCCGGGTTCTTTGGTCTGGGTCCGGGTCCGGAGTTCCTGGCGTTGTAAGATTCCTGGGCGAGTTCCTGGTTGCGGCCAAGCACCCAGGTCCCTGCGGCCACGGCCGGAAGGGTCTCGCGGATCGTAAATATCGACGACTGCATCCGAAAAGTAGAGACATAGGCTGAGGGATCGCAGACTTGATCATCTGATATCTACACATGTGTCGCCGCGCCGTCTTCCGACGCGCGGCCTTACGTCTGGGGGAGGGTGCCTCGGCCACCAGGGCATACCCCGCCTCGGACGCGGTGGGTTCGCTGTGGGTTTGCCGCCGTGCGGGCGTCGTCTACTTGGGCGCGGGACGCAGGGTTTGCCGTGGGTTTGCCGTGGCGTCGGCGTCGTCCACTTGGGCGCGAGGAGAATACACGTTGCGGTGACAGATTCCTATACTTCATGTTCAAACGCCTACGGCGAATCCCCGCCGCCCCCTGCCCTCTGGAATCGCCCGTGTGGCCGAGCGTGGAGCCTCTGGGAGCCTCTTGGAGGCATCTTGGGGGCCTCCTTGGCCCACGAGGGGACCTTTGGGTGCTTCTCGGGGGCTTCTTTGGCCGTCTTATGGCTGTCCTGGCCCACCTGACGCCGCCAGAAGCCGTTTGGGGGGCCTCTCTGGGCCGACTTGGGGCCCTCTTGGGGTGCTCCAGGGCCGTCTTAGAGGCCATGTTGGGAGTCTAGGAGGCCTCGTGGGCCGTCTTGGGGCCCTCTTGGGGCTGTCTTGGGGGCAGTTTGGGCCGCTCTGGGGCCACCCTGGAGGCCTCTTGGGTGATTTGGTGGCGATCTTTGGGGGCTCTTGGGCCGTGTCGGGCCGTCGGAAGGCCGACAAGAAGCACATGCCAAAATCTTCAAAGACCTAAGGACAATCAATGATTTGGGCCTCTTCGGGCCTTCCTGGAGCTCCTCTTGGAGGCCTCTAGGGCCGTCTTGGAGACCTGTTGGGAGCCTCTTGGGCCATCTTGAGGCCGTCGTGGAGTCATCTTGGGCCGTCTTGGTGGCTTATTGGGCGAACTTGGAAGCATCTTGGATTCTTCTGGGCCGTCTGCGAGGCCATCTGGGCCCATCTTGGGCAAACTTGGAGGCCATATTGGCCGTCTTCCGTACCATGTCGTCTTGCCACAGGCGTGCCTGGCGTGCTAGATTTCTTATGGTTTTGGTTTGGCTCGTTTTCCCCACATCCTGAGTGGGGTTGCTGTTTCACAGGACATTATTTCCGTCTTTCCTCCCTCCCCCTCCTCCTTCCCCCTTTGCTGAAACGATGGCTACTCTGACTGCAAATATTCTTACTACTACTAGTAGTCCGATTACTACCACTACCACTTCAGGGAGGCCCCGCCAGAGCGAGAACGGTATCGGAACCACAAATTGTTTACACGTTTTCGTGCCCCTCCCACCCCTCCAGGGAGGCCCCGCCAGAGCCAGGACGGTATCTGAACCATACTTATGTATATGGTTTCGCGCCCCTCCCACCCCTCCAAAGAGGCCCCGCCAGAGCGATTACGATATCGGCACCACACATTATTTTCACTTCGTGCCCCTCCCGCCCCTCCAGGGTGTCCCCGCCAGAGGAGGCCCCAGACGCTGCCCAAAGAGGCCCCAGGCGCGCCCACAGAGGCCCCGCCACGCTGCCCGCTGAGGCCCCAGACGCTGCCAAACGAGGTTCCGATCGCGCCCAGACAGGCCCCGCCACGCTGTTCACTGAAACCCCAGACGCTGCCCGCAGAGGCCCCAGGCGCGCCCACAGAGGCCTCGTCACGCTGCTCACTGGGATTCCATGTGCAGTCTGCAGAGGCGCCGATCGCGCTCACGGAGGCCCTGCCAGGCTGCCCACTGAGGCCTTTGGCGCCCCCCTAATCCCGCCAACCCAGTAAAATCATGATGTGGGGAATTCCTTCTTATAGTAATTCCACAAGAGCTCTGCCCTGGGGCTTCAGCCTGTCCCGCCACCGTGCTTGCGTTGTGGGTATGAACCCACCTATTGGATGGTCGTTGGGATATCGTGGGAGGCCTCTAGGGGGCCTCTTGGTGGCAGCTTGGAAGCTTCTTGGGGACCTGTTTGGGGCCTCTGCCTCTTGAGGGCCTCTTGGGACCTCTTGGGGGCATCTTGGGGGCCTTTTGAGGCCCCCTGGGCGCCTCGTGGGGCTTCCTGGGAACCCCTTGCGGCGGAGAACTTGGCAGTTCGGTTCGTGTTCCATCTCTTGGGAAAACTATGGGGCCGTCTTGGAGCCCTCTTGGGCCGTCTTGGGCGCCTCTTTGGCTGCCTTGGGGCATTCTTAGTCCGTCTTGGGGCCCTCTGGGGGCCGTTGTGGCCGTTTTGGGGTGGTCTTGGAGGCTCTTGGGCCGTCTTGGAGCAAAGGCGAGAGCACCTGGATCCTTAAGAGACCGGGGTTGTTTGCCTTTTTGGGTCCTCTTGGGAGGCATCTTGGAGGCCTTTTGTGTGGCGTCTTGGAGGCCTTTTGGGCCATCTCGGGACGTCTTTTAGAGGCGATCTTTCTGCCACAAGGCCCCCTTGGACCGTCATGGGGGGCCTCGCAGGGCCACCTTGGCCCGTCCTCGGGCCCTCCTGGCCCCAGCCCCGGGACCCGGTAGGCTTCGGATGGTTGTGGGGCCCTGGCCCCTTAAAAAAGGGCCCGGGGACTGCGGCCCCAGGGACTCTACAAAGGGCCCGGGGACACGCCCATCCTGTGCCTAGAGGCACGGTGGCGGATATCTATATCTATATGTGCCGTGCGGCCGCAGTGCTGCGCGCGTCGAGGCAGGAGCCTGTTTTGATGATGGTTACGCCAAGTACGCTAAAGCCTCCTGGACGGGCGAGCGGGGTGCCAAAAAAAACCTATGTATATATATATATATATATATATATATATGTATAGATGCGTGTGTGTACACTTATATATACATATATATAGAGGGATACATGTATCTATGTATGTATGTATGTATGTATGTATGTATGTATGTATGTATGTATGTATGTATGTATGTATGTATACCTGTCTATATAAAACTATGTCTATGTATATGTATATATATATATATATATATATACATCTATCCTGTTTGGTGTCCCCTCCCCCTGATGGCAGAGACCCCCCCTCCCCGAAGATCCCAGGACCCTTTTCGGACGGCCCTGCCCCGCCCTACTCAGAGCATCTTTCCGACGGTCCCCCAGGCCTCCTTGGCTAGCCGCCCTCACTCTTCTGGAAGCCGCGGAGGCCCCCAGAGGCCTCGCCGCGATTCCTAAGATGGACAAAGGAGCCCGAGGACGGCTCCCACACGGCCCCAAGATGGCCACAACACAACCCGACAGGCTCCCGAGAAGGCCCCAGAAGAGCTCCCAGAGGGCCGCCAGAGGCAGAAACCTTTGATTCCCCCAATTTCCTGTGGCCAGCGACGAACCCAGGGGCTTCCAAGATCGCCCCCAGAAGGCTGCAGCAGCCTCGAGGACGGCCCCTAAACTGCCCAGGAAGGCCCCCGGACGCCCGAAAGTGCCCCCGTATGGCTTCGTCGAAGCCCAACGATAGCCTAGAGGGGGCTCAGCTCCCGAGACGGCAATGATTTGTGGACTCCCATTTCGAGCTTCCTGTGACCCACGACGAACCCAGGGACTCCCCAGATCGCCCCCGGACGGCTGCATCATAGTCGAGGATGGCCCAAAAAGTGCCCAAGAGGGCCCCCAGACGCCCAAAAGTGCTCCAAGACGGCTCCCAGGAGCTCCCGAGACTGCCCCGAGGGACCGCAAGACGGTCCAACATGGCCCTGAGACGATGCAGGCGTCTTCCAAGATGCCGCAGACGTTCCCGGATAACTCCTTGAGAGAGCTAAGAAGGTTGTTAGAGAAGAAACCGGCAGCGCAGGCTACGCCAGCCCATTTCCAAGGCTCCCAGTCAGGCATCCCCGCAGCGAGTTGTTTGACCCTCCAGCGGGTCCCAGAAGCGTTTTCCTACTCGTTCCCAATACGGGTGTTGGAAGCCTTTCCGCAGTTCCTTCGAAGCTCGTTGGGAGCTCTTGCGAAGTTCATTTTCTTGAGTTCGCAAGCTCCCCAGGCATGCTTCCCAGCGTCCTCACCAACGCCCCCGACATGCACTTTAGACGGCCCCCAAGACGCCCACAGAGGCCCCAAGACGGCGCCCTCTGCAGCCCAACGAAAGCTCCCGGGGAGGGTTCAAGACGGCCCCAGGGAATCGCAACAATGGCCCAAGATGGCCCCAAGACGACATATCCCCTTCCCCCGACTTGCGTACGTCCTCTCATCCTTCTGCTCCTCCCTCTCCTGCCCTATGCTTGGCCTCCTCCTCCCTCGTCCTCCTCCCTTCGTCGTCCTCCTCCTGACGGCGTTTCCAAACTGTCGGTGTGTGAGGGTCGCTTACAGAATTGAGGGCCGTCGAACAAAGACTCGGGATGACAAGCCAGTCCCGGGAAGTCGAAGGTTTAGAGAGGAGGAAGTCGCAGGTTTAGAGACCAGCGACTCGACAGACTCGGATCGTCGTGGGCGTGTGCGTGTTTGCAAATGTGCACCAGACATGAGCTTGCCCTCACTCGGGTCATCACGTTCACCCCACTCACAACTGCACTTGTAACTTTTCAATCGCATGACTAATGCCCCACTCGCGGTTACCATCCTCCCCCCTCATGAGACTCCCCGTGACCCACTTTGCCCCCGTACTGCCAGTCATGATTCCCACTCCGTGCCACAGCAATGCCACGGCCATGCCACCTTCACCAAGGCCATGATTGCAACCCCTCTCGGATCGTGACCTTCACCCCCCTCGCGGTCATCTCATCGGACTTGTGGTCCCACTCATCGGCGCGAGACCATTGCCCAGGCCCCGTTTTGCCACGACCTTTGCCCCGCTGGCGGTCATGGCGCACACACCCTCGACATCGTAACCGTCGCCCCTGTTGGGGTCAGGTCCTCACCTTCGCCCCCGTCTCAACCATGCCCTTCCCCCATCGCGCGAACGTGCCTATAGGCTTCATCCGGCCCGTGACCCTCACCCGCCTCCATTTACAATCTAAACATCTATATATATATATATGTATGATAAATGTATGATATATGTATGATATATCTACACATGTGTTTGATGGAACCAAGTGCATTGCGAGTTGATGGCGTAGCCAGTATTGATGCAGTATGGGCGAATGGATCTCTAGCGAGAGAGAGAGAGAGAGTAGAGAAAAAGAGAGAGACAGAGAGAGATAAAGAGAGAGAGAGAGAGAAGCCGTATGGAAATTCGTACACCATATAAATAGTACAGACCTGCAGACAGGGAGACAAAGAGAGCGAACACGCTATATCTCTATATGCATGTACACATGTATTAGAAAATACCTGAGGACAGAGAGTAGTTCCAGAGCGTTTGCACCGAAAAGGTCCTACTGGAGACTGTAGGAGTAGGCGAAAGTAGCAGTGTCGACTTCGTTGGGTGGCCAGTCTCCAAAGGTGCGCGGCTCTGGGCTCTCGGCCGATTTCGGGTGGCGGCGGGTTTCCGAGGTTCTGGCTCCAGGCCGAGGATTCATGGTACAGTGGGGCCCTTCGGGTTCTTGCAGATTTTGTGGCGCTTGCTGCCAGGGACAGAATCATATAACACACACGAACACACAATATACATACATATTACTTATTATGTATAAAACACTTGGCCGTTGAGAAAACATGTGAAATAATCAAAATCATACATTCGCAGGGAGACTAGACAATAGAGCTTAGGGAAAGGAAGGTAGGCCGGCTCTCGAGGGCATACGGAGTAGACATGGCAGTATCACGTGACACAGAGAGCTAGGGGCACGGAGAGACGGGCAAGAGAACGATAGAAGGAGATATACAGAGATAAAGATGATGAGAGAAGCATTGTGAAGTATATGCTTGAAGGAGCGATGGGGAGGTCATAGTGGGCGGGTATATGATATAGTCAGAGAGAAAGAGAGTAAATGCCAGAACACATATGGCGAAACCATGTATATACATTTACACATATATGTACACTTCTACAAGAGAGTGAGAGAGAGAGAGAGAACGTCACACAAACATGCGCATGCATATATATATATATATATATGTACACTTGAAGCTAGGCCTGGGACGTTCGAGTGCAGAGCGAGGTGCGTGGGCATATCAAGTAAACAGAGACGTGATGTATATAGGCGATACACAACAGAGGGAGAGAGTGTGTGAGAGAGAGAGAGAAAGAGGGAAACTGAGAGAAAATATAATGCGCAGGGTGTATGCGGCAATGTCAGGAACATCCCTGTGGTTGTTTTCTCTGGTATATGAACTGTTTGACTTCAGAGAAGGCGGGAGCCCCGCAGTCATGCATTGCAGTAGTGGTATCAGGGGCGGACCGAACCCACACATGGATCCGAGAGGATCCCGAGAAGGCATGCGGGAGGGGCAGAGGGGAAGGAGGGATGGCGGGGGGACGAGGAAGGCGGGAAGAGGGAGAATAATGGAGGAGGGAAAGGAAAGGAGAGGAGGGAGGGGGGAAGCAGGGAGGCGGGAGGAAAGAGGAGAAACAGCAGGGAAGAGGGAAATGGGGGATCCCAACAGACACTTCGGGACCGCCCTCAAGCCTAAAGCCTAAAGCAGCATCATCGTTGTCCTTCGCCTCTTCCTCCACCAGGAGAACTTCCTGGAGGAGGCTAAGAGATGAATATCGAGTTGTTGCCCGGAGTTGGTTTCAAGATGGAGGAGGGAGCAGGCATATGGGACGAGGGAGGAGAGAAGAGAGAGGGGAAGGGTAAGCAAGGCGCGCCCGCGCCATATTTGACATCCTACCCCGGCCTCCCATGGCTTCCTATTGCGATGACGTTTTCTCGATCTGCGGACGCGTGCCATAGCCGACCTGGAACCCCAAAATGACCACATCGTGTCATGCGCAGTCGGAAAAGAGGAGATGCGTACATAGGACGAGGAGGTGGCGGGTCAGCAGGAGGATGAGCAGGAGTGAACGGAAGACGATGAGGAAGGAGGAGGACGAGGACGAACAGTAGCAACAGGAATTGGAGTGGGGAAGACAGAAGAGGGGATTTGAGGGAGGCGGCAACGATGAAAAAGGATTGGGATCCAGAACAGTGGCCCGCGCTGGGGCGAGAGCGCCATCCTGAACGACGGGAACGAAGCGCCGATCCGAAAACGAGGCCAACGCTGCCTCGGGAACGCCATTACCACGCACCGAAAACCTCCGGGTTGTAGCACAAGCGCATGTGGAACAACAGCACAGCTAAACGTTTGAAATCTTGCGCGTGAGCAACTGTACGCGGAGAGGGCCGACCATCTTCCGCACAGGGTGAGGGGAGAGAGGAGAGTCGTATTCAGATTGCGTAGCGGTGGATAGGGGAGAAGGGGGATTGATGAGGAAGGATTGCGAATGAGGAGAGACAAGGGGGGATGATAGCGCAGAGGTGGAGGAGAAGACGAAGAGATGCACCTCGAACTGTTTCTGGGGGTAGTTATGGGAAGAGAGAGAGAGAGAGAGACACAAAAAACACGAGAGTGTGAGAGAGAGAGGGAGAAAGAGAGAGAGAGAGAGGGAGAGTGTGCGCAGCACAAACGCGAGGACGAGAGAAATAGAGAGGGAAAGAGACCGACAAAGAGAAATAAGCAGAGACAGACAACGAGACTTACACATAGAACGATACAGACACGTACAAACAGACATAGAGAGACAACGAGATAAACAGAGGCACGCCTACAATGCATGACATCAACGAGAGAGAGAGATAACAAGAGAGAGAGAGAGAGATAAAGAAACATACATATAGAGAAATGACAACGATATGTAGAGAGAGGGGGGGACAAGAGAGAGGGAGAGAGAGAGAGAGAGATTTGCGTGTAGGTCCTTATGTATGTATATGTAGAGAGAGGGAGAGAGAACACCAAAAAAACATACAGAAATAAAGACACCATGTGCATACAAGGAGAGAGCGGGAGGGAAGGATATAGGGGGGAAAGCGCGGCCGTGCAGGAGAAGGCGATGATGCCAATGAAGCTCCTCGCCGCGTCCCTGCAAGCCACGCGCGAGAAGGACATACCCAAGGAGCCGACTTTGCAGAAGGATGAGGAGGATGCAGAAGGATGAAGAGGAGAAGTAAAAAGAGGGGGAGCAGGAGGAGTGGAGGGGGGGTGGAACAGGACGTCAAAGATTCCGTGTTTTCTCTGCTTCCGATGTTTTTTTCGCGGCCATGGTTGGGCATTGGCCGAAAAGTGGTCAGGATGGTGTCCAAGGGGTGCGGTCTTTGAGCGAAAGTGGGACGGGGTATCAGGGGGAGGCGGAAGAGGAGGAGGAGGTTGAGGAGGAGGGGGCTGGAGCGGGAGCGACACAATGGAGAGGAGGAGGAGGTTGAGGAGGAGGGGGAGGAGAGGAATGAAGAGAGGAGGAGGAGGAGGAGGAGGAGGAGGAGGAGGAGGGAAGAGGGAGGAGGGAGGAGGGAGGAGAGGGAGGATACGGAGGAAGGTTGAGGAGGCAGATGGGTAGAGTTGGAGGTGAGAGAGGAGAGGCAGGAGGAGGGGGTGGCTCGGAGGAGTCCGTGCCCGCGGTGAAGTTCGCGTGACCCGCGCCGCCTCCTGGAGCGCAGCGCACGCGGCGGCGACGGGGCGGGGCGGCGTGCCTCGGCTGGGCCGTCGGGAGGCCTGCTGGCGGCAGCGGTTCCGCCCGCTCTCGAGGCAAGCAGTGGCGAAGCCTCCCGGCTTGTCTTTAAGCCCGCCAGGTGGTGCTCAAAGATCGGGAGCGGAAAAGGGAGGGGTGATGACTAGGGGGGTGGATATCATGGCGGGGGCCACGATATTTCCCCAGATTCCATGGCGCCTCTTCTTATTTCACTACGTCCCTGGCCCCCCCGCTGGGCCACGCACATGCCGCCGGTCATGATTTGCACACACCCCTCTTGGACCCCCCCCTCATGGCCGCTCCCGAAAAGAGCCCGTGGTATGTTTGCGCACCGCTCTCACAGAAAATGTCTGGCTCGGGCAGCGTTGACTGAACACGCCCGTGTTTTATGGTCCAAGAACCTGGGCTTCGCTCTTGCAAGAGCATGTCGTGGTAGGCCTGCAGGGCTGCCCGGGCGGCCGCTCCCTGCTCAACCGAAGTTTTCGGAACGGAGGGTTTCTCGTCGCGGGGTGCCATCCAGCAGCCGCGCCTCGCCGAGAGCTTCCAGCCATGAGAGAGCACAACATGCTCAAACCTGCAGGAGGACTGGGGGAGGGGCCAGGCGATGAAGACGCCATCGGTATGCTCGCGAGTTGTCGGACCCCGAGGGGGGGCTCCCCTTCGAGCATGGGCCCCCACCCAACACTACACACCCGCAGACCCCCCTCCCCAGAACTACACCCCGAGGAGCCTGGAGTCGCACAGGTATAGGTGCTGGTTGTCAGCTCGCCGCCGGAGCCCCGAGCCATGACCCGAAGGCCGATGGGCCCCAGACCTCCTCGTCGGCGACGCATTGGAGCGAGCCTTCGCCGCCGAAGTGGCCGTCGAAGTGCGGGCCAACATTGGTCTTCGGTCGCAAATCATGAGAGTCTTGTCTTGGCATCGCTCGGACGTGTGCATTTTTTCCTCGGCGAGGACCATCGAGGAGCATCCTTGAGCAGTTGGCGAACAAAAATACGCACGAAACCGAAAAAAAACACAGGGAATGGACGTGCGAGCGATGGCGAGTTGCATGTCCTCGGAATTATGTTTCCAGGGTGCGATCGCGTGCTCTGCGCCTGGAAGTCGGCGAGGAAGCGCCGAGGTAGCGTCGATACAACATCGGTGGCGTCGGCCAGCGTCCATTAGCATCGGTTACGGTCAACCCGCACAGAAGGATGAGCAGCTTCGCAAGATTACCATTGCATCCTTCCCCTTCGACCCATCCATGGCCGTTTTCGCTGGCCACGCCCCTCCTGCACAGTGTCGACATGGCCTTCCAGGGCCCTTGCATCCTTGCCGTGCGTCCTTAGTATACGGGTTGGTTGTAGCGTCGATTCGGAAAAAAGGGTTTCGTTCCTCATTCCTTGTCGTTCTGGTAGTAGCCCAGCTGTAGCATGGGATGTTCCCGTGAGTCGCCACAGAAGGTGTCCCCGAGGAGGCCCCAGCTTGCGCGCTCGGATGTCATGGTGCCCCCCCCCCCCCAGGAGGCCGCCACCGCGGGTAGCGCTCTGGCCCAGGGCCGCCTCTTGCGCGGAGCCGACGTCCTCCTCCCCCACGCTCCTCTTGTTCCTCCTCCTCCCCGCTCCTCCTTTCCGCTCCTTTTCCTCCTCCTCCTCCTCCTCCTCCTAGCCCCTGCGCGCCCAGGAGAGCTGCAGATCATGGGGCTGGCGAGCCCCGACTGACCGAAGATATTCTTCGCTGGCGACAGGCCCACCCCACACGCCGTCGTCACATTCACCACCCTGTACATATCATCCATGTCTTTTTCTCTCACTGATGCTTACCTATGTGCACTGGAATGCGCAGAGTTGTGACGACGCGAGGCTGTTCGACATCAGCGATGAGTTTATGCATGTAGACGTGATCGCGATCACGTCCACGGGCCAGCCGGCCCCAGAGGATCGTTTTACTACCATCACCAACCTGCGCCACCACTTTGCACTGCGTTCTGGTTATGCTGTGAGCAAGCCTGTGAATAAGTCTTGCGGCGTCGCACTCCTCCTTCGCAAGAGAACATTCAGCGTAAAGATGCCATCGATTCGCTCGCAACCCCTGCCGACTTGCAAGGACGGGTTGCTCTCTTCCGACTACGTTCTGGCAGATACGACCTGGTCTTCCCCATCACCTACTATCCACCACGACCGAGCGGACGCCGACTGTGTCGTGAATCCCACGCTCCCAATTCTCACGCTCGGTACCGCTCGACGGTGGATGCGATCTGCCAATGGATGGAGAAGACAATGACATGGGCTCGGCGCCGCTCCACGGTCATTTGGGGCTACGATCTCATTGATGGCTATGGTCTGCGCATTCGTCCTGAACAGGTGGAGTGTCAGGTGCTCCCAGAGTCGCTTAGAATCTTCGCCCGGTCAGAACAGCACTACGCTGCAGATCAAGTCCTGGAACTCATGGAGCGGCACGGTCTGGTGGCGATCACCACCCATTACAATATCGGGCCGACGTATTTCGGGGCCTGGGCGAGCAGCACCATCGATTATATCGCCATCGATTCGTCGCTTGTGTCTGACGTGCCCCACTGTGCTGCTCTGCGACGGGCCAATATGCGCCTCAAGTTGATCGGCAAGCAAGGCTTGCAGGACCATGTACCTCTGCTCCTGAAAGTCGACTACAGCTTCGATCTGAGTGCTGCGGGCCCTGCCCCGGTTCGATGGGACTTCGAGCGCTTGTCACAGGCCCTGCAGAAAGGCGTCGGGGTTCAGGCTTTCATGGAAGACCTCGAAGCGCAGTTCTCGGCCCAGGGCGACTACCACGATCTCCTCCTACACGAGCCCGCCCGTGCGCGGGAGAAGTGGGTCACCACAATTTTCCCCACAACGGAGCGACGCTTCCAGCGTGGGTCCTTCACTGATCCACAGGCCTTGGAGTATAGTCGACTCCGCAGCCAACTTCTTCGTGAAAGACGGCAAGCTCGGGAGGACGGACGCGGCGACTTGGCTCCTGCTCTGACGTTGGCAAGGTGCTCTAAGAAACTTCGGGCGCTCCGACGATCGCGGCAGGAGGGGTCAGCTGCTCAACTTGTTGGCGAGCTGAGTCAGGCTTAGCGAGGGCGTCGGCACGCTGACGTCTGGAGGTTGGCCCATCTGCTCGCTGGACAGCGCGGAGGGCCCAAGCGCCGCCGCTACAACCTCGCGTCCTCGCATGCTCCACGGATGTCCGAGATTAGGTCGCACTTCCAGCAGGCAGGCCCTCAGGGCGGTTTCTCGGCTGTCCCCGCCCCGTTCCCTGACTCCCAGAGGCGCTGCTGGAGGTCCTGCCTGCCCCTGCGATGTTCGGCAGCGACAACTTTGAGCACATCGAGAAAGTGCGCGGCGACCTCGCTGCCGTGACGGAGTTGGCTGCGACAGCTCCTCGGCGGAAGGCGGCCCCATTGCGCTCGATCCCGTCGGAGCTCATCATGCTTGTCTTGGACCCGATGCGGCGCTTCGATGGTTCGCACAGGCGCCCGCGCCGTCGCCGTCGGCATGAGGGCGGAGAGGGCGCCGATGAAGCTTCGCAGGTTGAGCGGCCTCGCCCTGAGTCTGCACCCCGTCGCCGTCTGGCGGGGGGCCAACGGGGTCTCGGAGCCGTAGTGCAGTCGCTTTCGAACGAGTTCAGTATGAAGGCGTTGCAGAAGGCATTTCATCACATTCGACGAGTTCGGCGTGCACCGATCGTTCGGCACCGCTCGCGTGCCACAGGTCTTGGCAAACGAAATGGGGAGGGGGGTTTCTCGGCGAGGCGTTGCATCCATGGCCTGTGTCGCATGGGAGCGTTGTGGTACAAGGCGCAACTTCGTCGTGGCCCTGAGGACCCAGTACCCGACCGTGAGCACGGCTATCACCGTTGTCGAAATCGGGAAGGCGCCTTGATTTGTCAGGAAGTATTGTTGGGACGAGTGAGGTCATTGGGGGTTTCAACGGTCACGGCGATGGAGGCTATGGCCAACGCTTTCGGCTGTGCGGCTTTCTCGCCCCTTCGCGCCACTGTGGACGCGTCGATTCGCGAGGGTTCGCACTGCTACTTTCACCAGAGGCATGAGCACAGCACGTTCACGATTGTCGGCGCCGACGGAGAGCAGACTATGCACAACCTCTGCGGCGCCTTCATGGGACGACAGCCCCGCTGCCCTGCTCTTCGCCCGTGCGTTCCGCCACCCTATACAGTCGTGGCTGGATCCGACGTGGATGGAGACGTGGCGCGGCGAGGCCCCCCTGCGGCCGACTACATATGCTGAGTGGACGGAGGCCGAACTTGTACCACCGCCGCCGCCGACGATTTCGTCGCGGACGGCGCGGCCTAGCGAGGCTCTCTGCACTGCATGGGTTCCTATTCTTCAACGGCCAGTGGATCTTTCATGTCGGGTCTACGCGGACGACACCAGCAAGACGCGCATCGTCACTTCGGCGCTGGACGCACGACATACTCTCGAGGTGTCCCACAGGCACTTGCACGATGCGCTGGCGCACGACGGCTATGCGCACAACCCTGGGAAAAAGCAGCGTCACTCCATCGTATGCCACAGCTGCGCCCGGGGGAACCGTGGAGTTGCCTGGCCAGGTTCAAGTTGATAGCGTGGCTCTCGGGGTCCAGACGTCTGTGAATGGGGGCATCCAGGGCGAACATGAGCGGCGTATCTTGGCTTGCAGGAGGGGGCACTACACCATGGTCAGGTTCTGGGGCCAGAATAGAGTTTGGATCTTCTCGAGGATTTTCTGTGGGGCCGTGGTCCAAGGGGCCCTCCCGCCAGGGCTCACCACTCTGATCCTCTCCGAGGCGCAGGCGCTACGTCTGGATCGTGTCTTGGTCGGCTTTGCGAGGAAGCTATTAGGAGGAGGAGCCTGCATGAAGACGGAGGTGGTGGATGAAGGAGGTGCCCCTGTCGTCGATGGGCGCGGCCGTCCCGTCCTCCGGTATCGAGCGCTCACGGATAGCGCAGTCCTGAAGCGAGTTGGGGTTGCCCCCCTCTGGTGCGGAGCTACGTGTCCGCAGGCTCCCACAATGCCAGCAGTGGATTCGATCTCCCGATCGCCACTCACAAGAGCGAGGTGCCTTGTTCGGACAACTGCCACTCGATGCGGGACCAACGTTGAGCGAGGAAGGATTTCTTCAGGAGCAGTCGAACCCATATGCCAGACGCTTCGCGTTCGACACCCTGTACTTGGTCCAGAAGTCCGAGGCGTCTCTTCTCGAAAGCTGGCTGTTCTCGGGCCCCTCTTCGGAACCCGCACTTCGGTTGAACGTCAAGGCCCTGTTCATGGATGGGGGCCTCAAGGAGCAGTGCCTGGCCTTAGGCCCTGGGCTACTGAGGGCAGCTGAAAAGACGGTAGCGATCCCTCCACCTCCAGGGCTCTATGGCGCTCTTCCTGGCCCTGTGGTTCCCGACGGCGCTCATGATGTCCCTCCTCCTCCCACTGCTAGTTGGACGTGTGAGTTGAAGGACTCCCAGGGGCAGGTGCGCGGGCAGGTCTTCCAAACTCGTCGGGCCCTTCTTGCGCATCCGCACTTCTCCAAGAACGGGGGGCACTCGTGCCGCTCCATTATGCGCTCCATCATCATCACTAACAAGTGCATAGTTTGCCGACAGTCGTTTCGCACACACCGTATAGCACAGTAACATGCAGCACATGCAGTCCTGAAGGGCCCGATGCCCCCCCAGAGCCTCGACGTTTCAGCATCGTGTCGTCGAGCCCCCCAGCCTGGTCTGTCCCTTGTCCGAGATTAAGGCGTTTTCGATCTTCGGGAACCATTGCTCTGATTACGCATGCAGCTGTACGGAGCCGTTTCGGGACCGAGATGCCCTGAACCGGGCACGCACCGAGACTTCCCATCACCTTCGGCACTGATGTTTCGGCTGGGCGAGAAGGAGCTGGCCGCGGCAGGACGGCCCCGCTCCAAGGCAGGCTCGAACAGAGGCCGATCTGGCTCGGCGCACGCTTCCCAGCAGCGTGGAGGGCGCCGCGTTCAGCGCAGCAGGGGCCCTCAGCGCGTCGCTCCGCGGCAGCCTCAGCGGGGCTCGGCGGGAGGCGACGCGCCCGCGGCGGCGGCGCCCGCCAGCGGCGGCGCCGATCTCAAGACGGAGCTCGGCAGGAGCTACGGAGTCCCAGAGGACACGCTCGACAAGCTGCCGTCGATGAACGCTCAGCTCAAGGCCGAGGTTTTGCCGATGCTTATGAAAGCAGTACTCGGAAACTCTTTCATGATACGTCAATTGATGGCTGCCGACTTCGTCGCGATGACGATGGACGAAGACGCCCCCCTGGTGCAGACTGCCTTCCGGGGCGGTCGCGCGCATGCGACCGGGGCCGCTTGCCTCCGCGACCTTCATCAGAGGTCGCCAGAGCACAATCCACTGCCAGAGGTTGTGATGGGACCAGCGTGCGCGCAGATCTTCCCAGTGGCGCCGCAGCTACTGACGGATGCGAAGGAGTCGGTGGGAGCACGCAATGCCAAGGAGTGGGCCGAACAGAAGCTCAAGTTGGATGCGATCACGGCCATGTCCGAGATGGCTCTCTTGATCCGAGGCTTTCGCGCTTCCAGCTGCCACAAAGAAGGGATGGCAAAAAAGTGTTCACCTTCTCGGACCTCAACCTCACGCGCACTTTCCAGTCGTGCGCGGAGCACGTCGGTGCGACGCTGCGCCCAGGGCTGGCACCCAGGTCGCACAACGAACGAGTACTTCAAATGGCCCTAGACGAGTTGGACCTGTGAGCGGGACAGTCAGTCGCTTGCCCCGTCGCAACGCGCTGGACGGCGCGGGCATCTTGCGCCAGGTTGGGGGGGGGGGTGACTCGGGTATCGGATCGGGAGCGAGGTTATGATAATGACGTGGGCCTTATTGGTACTTCTCTTCCTGCTGCTCGTAAGGCTCGAGGTATTGCGCCGTCGGCACGCACCTCAGGGCCACTCGCTACTGAGGTCGTGGCTCCTGGGGTACCGACCTTCGGAGCAATCCGTCGGCACGCACCTCAGGGTCATTTAGTACCTCTTGCTAGCAAGGTGGCTCCTGCGGTACCGACCTTCGGCGATGTTGATGTGCGAATTGAGTGCAATAGTGTTGGTTTCCCCGCGACTGGGGTCGCGGGCACCTTGAGTGGGGGACTCGCTGGGAGCGCAGTGGATCAGCAACCTGCTAAGCTCGCTGGGAGTGCTGTGGGTCAGCGGCCTGCTGAACACGCTGGGAGTGCAGTGGATCAGCGACCAGCTGGACTCGCTGGGAGTGCAGTGGATCGGCGACCTTGCGAACTCGCTGGGAATGCTGTGGATCAGCGACGCCTTGGACTCGCCGGGAGTGCTGTGGACCGTCGACCACTTGGACTCGCTGGGAGTGATGTGGATCGTGCGCGAGGGGGGCCCGTGATCCCCGCGTCGCTCGTGGAGGCAGGCCCTGCTGCCGCCGCTGCTGTCCCTCCCCCACTCCTCGCCCTCGTCATTATTCCGTTCCTCCTCAGGCACCGAGATCTCTAGGCTTCAAAGAACTCGTGGCCTATGCGACAAGGTTTTGATGGTCGCTCGTGTCGGCGTTGCTTCGCCGTCTCGAGTTCTTTCGTTCCTGGATCTGGTTTCGTAGGACCGATCCTTGTGCTGTGTACTCGTCTCGATGTTGTGCCTCCTGGTCGAGCGAGGACAACTCGGGGCTCCCACGTGGGGTGGGCCTTTCCATGATCCGCTTACTAAGCGCACGATAGATCGTATATAGCTGAATGTTGCACCGCGTATTCGCTATGTAGTCTCTCAGGCTGGAGACTTTCGGTCCGATATCGCTTCGCCGCTGCCGCCTCCTCCTCCTCCTCCTCCTCCTCCTCCCTCGTCCTCCTCCCTCGTCCGCCCTCCTCGTCCCTCCTCCCCCTCCTCCTCCTCCTCATCCTCCTCCTCCTTCTCCTCCTCCTCCTCCTCCGCCCTCGTCCGCTCTGTTCCTCCAGCAACAAGCTTCGAGGGCAGTCCGCGCGAGGATGCCCGAGCAACTATTGAGGCGCAAGGTGCGAAGGCAGCCAAAACCGACCCAGGGCGGGCACTAAGGCAGGGTTATCATTTCGATCCTCCGATCCGATGCGATTCGATTTCGATGGCTTCCGATTCCGATTCCGATCCGATTCGACTCCGGACTCCGATTCGGGCTCCGACTTCTCGATGGAGGCCCGATTTTCTTGCCTGCCGATCTCCGCCGATTCGACGTCTCTCCCGACTCGGCTGCCGAGGCACGCCGATTCGAGTCGTGTCGACCGCCGATCCGACTCATCGACTCCTTTTGTCGGGGGTGGACAGACCTCCTACCCTGACACGTCGATTAAGGAATTGGCCGTTTTCGGTTCGCGAGAGGGCGTCGCGGCCGTCATTTTTGCGGGTCCAGGTCCGTCGGATTCGGTCCCAGGCCGTTCTCATTAAGGGGAGGTTTGCTAAAGGGAGGTTTGTTCACCGCCGATTTGGGACTCTCCTGTTCAGATGATGGCGAGCTTCGCAAAACCGAGCTCGCCTCCAGGTACCGTTGGCGCGCCAGCGCCCGGATGCGGGCCATGTCCACGTGCGCCGCCGGCGGAGGCGAGCGCCCCGCGAGCGAGGCGCGGCCTGCGCTCTGCAGCGGTGGGGGGGAGCGGGTCCGGACGTCACAGTGCCGTTTTTACCTAACAGCGAAGACTGATAGGTTTCTAATGGTCTCGAAAGAAAGCATCATGACTCCCCAGGGGGGTCCGGGCAGGATCCGGGGAGAATCCGCGGATCCGCCAGTGACTATGGGGAACGCACCACTGAGGCTGAGGCTGAGGCCCACAGCGCCGCCAGTGACTATGGGGAATGCACCACTGAGGCTGAGGCTGAGGCCCCCAGCGCCGCCAGTGACTATGGGGAACGCACCACTGGGGCTGAGGCTGAGGCCCCCAGCGCCGCCAGTGACTATGGGGAATCCACCACTGAGGTTGATGCTGAGGCCCCCAGCGCCGCCAGTGACTATGGGGAATCCACCGCTGAGGCTGAGGCTGAGGCTGAGGCTGAGGCAGGCTGAGGCTGAGGCTGAGGCTGAGGCAGGCTCAAGCTGAGGCTGAGGCTGAGGTTGAGGCAGGCTGAGGCTGAGGCTGATGCAGGCTGAGGCTGATGCAGGCTGAGGCTGAGGCCGAGGCTGACGCAGGCTGAGGCTGAAGCAGGCTGAGGTTGAGGCTGAGGTTGAGGCTGAGGCTGAGGCTGAGGCAGGCTGAGGCAGACGCTGAGGCAGGCTGATGCTGAGGCAGGCTGAGGCTGAGGCTGAGGCTGATGCAGGCTGAGGCTGATGCAGGCTGAGGCTGAGGCCGAGGCTGAAGGCAGACTAAGGCTGCACACGCTGAGGCAGGCCGATGCTGAGGCAGGCTGAGATTCCCGGGTTATTACCTGACAGCGAAGACTGATAGGTTTCTAGTAGGGTCAAGAGAGAGCATCTTGACGCCCCAGAGGGGTCTGGGCGTGATCCGGGGGAGGATGCCGGGGATTCTTTTTTAGCCAACAGTAACGCTCTTCGTGCGTGGTCTTCGAGTTCCCAGAACTCCATTCCTGGGCATGATTTTGAATGCCCGGAGCCAACTGTAGGCCACTTCGTGTTCTTCGAGTTCCCAGAACTCCATTCCTGGGCATGATTTTGAATGCCCGGAGCCAATTGTAGGCCACTTCGTGGTCTTCGAGTTCCCAGAACTCCATTCCTGGGCATGATTTTGAATGCCCGGAGCCAACTGTAGGCCACTTCGTGGTCTTCGAGTTCCCAGAACTCCATTCCTGGCATGATTTTGAATGCCCAGAGCCAACTGTAGGCCACTTCGTGTTCTTCGAGTTCCCAGAACTCAATTCCCGGGCCACAGTTTTGAAGGCTGCTGAGGCAGGCTGATGCTGAGGCAGGCTGAGGCTGAGGCTGAGGCTGATGCAGGCTGAGGCTGAGGCAGGCTGAGGCTGAGGCCGAGGCTGAAGGCAGACTGAGGCTGAGGCTGAAGCAGGCTGAGGCTGAGGCTGAGGCAGGCTGAGGCTGAGGCTGAAGGCAGGCTGATGCTGAGGCAGGCTGAGGCTGAGGCTGATGCAGGCTGAGGCTGAGGCAGGCTGAGGCTGAGGCCGAGGCTGAAGGCAGACTGAGGCTGAGGCTGAAGCAGGCTGAGGCTGAGGCTGAGGCAGGCTGAGGCTGAGGCTGAAGCAAGCTGATGCTGAGGCAGGCTGAGGCTGAGGCTGAGGCTGATGCAGGCTGAGGCTGAGGCAGGCTGAGCATCGCAGAGCTGAGGCAGCTGGTGCAGGAGCAGGCTGAGCTGGGCTGAGGCTGAGCAGAGGCACAAGCTGAGCCGCTGGAGCTAGGCCAGGCTGGAAGGGCAGATTGAGGCTAGGCTGAAGCAAGGCTGAGGCTGAGAGGCAGAAGCAGCTGAGGTTGAGGCGGAGGTAGGCTGAGGCCTAAGCGGCTGAGGCTGAGCTGGAGGCTGATGCAGGCTGAGGCTGAGGCAGGCCTGAGGCTGGGAGTCCCCCCCAAGGCTGAAGCAGAGCGGATGGCGAGGCTGAAGGCAGGCTGTGGCCTGAGGCTGAGCAGCTGATGCTGAGGCTGCAGGCAGGCTGAGGCTGAGGCTGAGGCTGAGGCTGAGGCTGAGGCTGATGCAGGCTGAGGCTGAGGCAGGCTGAGGCGGAGGCCGAGGCTGAAGGCAGGCTGTGGCTGAGGCTGAAGCAGGCTGAGGCTGAGGCTGAGGCAGGCTGAGGCTGAGGCTGAGGCAGGCTGATGCTGAGGCAGGCTGAGGCTGAGGCTGAGGCTGATGCAGGCTGAGGCTGAGGCAGGCTGAGGCTGAGGCCGAGGCTGAAGGCTGACTGAGGCTGAGGCTGAAGCAGGCTGAGGCTGAGGCTGAGGCAGGCTGAGGCTGAGGCTGAGGCAGGCTGATGCTGAGGCAGGCTGAGCCTGAGGCTGAGGCTGAGGCAGGCTGAGGCTGAGGCCGAGGCTGAAGGCAGACTGAGGCTGAGGCTGAAGCAGGCTGAGGCTGAGGCTGAGGCAGGCTGAGGCTGAGGCTGAGGCAGGCTGATGCTGAGGCAGGCTGAGGCTGAGGCTGAGGCTGATGCAGCAGGCTGAGGCTGAGGCTGAGGCAGGCTGAGGCTGAGGCTGAGGCAGGCTGAGGCTGAGGCTGAGGCAGGCTGAGGCTGAGGCTGGCTGAGGCTGAGGCTGAGGCAGGCTGAGGCTGAGGCTGTGACTTCGACTGCCGTTGCCACTGCGACTGTCATCGCGAATGCGACTACGACTGCGAGAACAGCAGAATTCTACAACGTGATTATCATCTGAATCTTAAGGGGAATGCTTCCAGATATGCTCCTACACATCGCTGTTAGGTTGCTTTGCCGGGATAATTGATGCATGCTCCGCGTGCGGAGCATGTCTTAAAAACGCAGGGATCTAGTATATAAAACATCGATGAGTTCATGCATAAATTTATTCATAAATGAATCGTGCAGTAAAAACAAAAACTATATGTTTAGAAATCCTATGTATTGAAAATTGCCCTGTAACTACTCTGATGCGCACGTTTGAGTATACGTGTCGAGCTCCGTATCACTGCGCCACGCGTCGCGTGTTGCGTACTGGGGCGGCGAAGGTCCCGACGTGGTTCGCCGGGCACCGGGCTCTCGCGGCCCTCTCCGGGGCCCCGGGAGCGTCACCTTCAGAGCTGCTCGGGAGGGGCCGGCCGCGCGGAGATGCCGTGGGGTCCCGGACCCGTTCTCCTCAAGGCCGATCTCCCTCAGGTCGGGGGCGGAAAAGAGGGGGGTGGATATCATGGCGGGGGCCATGATATTTCCCCAGATGTCATGGCGCCTCTTCTTATTTCATTATGTCCCTGGCCCCCCCCGCTGGGCCGCGCACATGCCGCCGGTCATGATTTGCACCCCCCCCTCTTGGACGCCCCCCTCTTTGCCGCTCCCGATCAGGCCGAATGGCCCCGGTGCAGGCTGCTATGTTTTCAGATTGCGTGCTGCGAGTTATACCGCATGTCGCCATGCCTCCCGTTGATCTAGCTCCACCAACATGGGTCCCCTCCCGAAGGGTTCGGTTCTTTTTGGGTTACTCATCAAAGGGCAGGGAAGAAGGTATCTGACTGCACCTCGTTGCAATCAGGGGGGAAGCGCGATCGTCGTTGGCGCTATCGTCGGCTTCGTCGTGAAATTTCCACCCGCTCCGCCCACCCAAACCAAAGCGCAGAGAACTTTGCCGCGGGCCCATCTGACCCAGCGTGGGGACTGCCTTCAGCAGCCGGTTGGGAGAGGGCATCGACAAGGCATGTCTCGATGATTTGTTTTTTTTGCGCCACGGGCGTGTGACACATTCCGACCTAAAAGATTGAGGCGACCAGGTTGCTATAAAATTGATCCTGAATATGGTCGGGCCTGCAGCACTTGTTCCGCACGTGTCAGCCAGCATGCCTACAGTGAAAAACCCTAAGAAGGACGCGCGACTTTGCTCAGGGTACCCTTGCGTCCTTGCTCTTCCTTGCTCTTGCGTCCTTGAGGTTTTCGTCGTCCGCCGCCCCAAAAAATCCCAACTTCGGCTTCCAAGGGTCTTGCGTCCTTACCGCGCGTCCTCATTCGGGTTTTTGACTGTAACCTCGTTTGACGGTGTTGGGGTTCGCGCGCGGTCAACTTTGGCGTTGGTTGTGTCGTGCCTCTGGCAGCTAAGCTCAGTATCCGCAACCCGCTTGGTCGGCATCAGCGTCTTATCCTCGTCGTCGCCATCATCCTCGTTATGCTTGGCATCGGCAGGCGCGGAAACGTCCGAAGCCCCGCTCCCGAGTGAGCAGAATCCCCGACAGCACCCAGTTGGCCAATGCCGCCCTGCGTGAGTTGGATTCCCCTCTCGCTGGTGTTTCTTCCTGCTGCTGTTGCTCCTCATCCTCCTCTTTCCGATACCTCTGACGTCGTGTTCGTTTCACGACGTGGGCACCCAAATCTGTCGACCACATCCCCGAGACCTGTATTCCCAGGGGAACGAAAAATGACATAAACATCATTTATCCCAGCAAAGCAACCTATCAGCGATGTGTATAAGCATATCTGGAAGCATTCCCCTTCAGATGCAGGTGAGAATCCAGTTGTAGAATTCTGCTGTTCTCGCAGTCGCAGTCGCATTCGCAATGACAGTCGCAGTGGCAACGGCCTTAGGATCCAATGGAATCCTAAGGATTCCGAGGGATTCCTAAGGACTCCTTAGGCATCTTTAGGAATCCATCGGAATCCTCAGGAAACCTTCGGAATCCTTAGGAATCCTGATTCCTAGGGATTTCTAGGGATTCCGAAGGATTCCTGAGGAATCCTAAGGATTCCTAAGGATTCCTGAGGATGCTTAACTATGTCTACGGATTCATAAGGATGCCTACGGATTCCTAAGGATTCCTAGGGATTTCTGAAAATTCCTATGGATTCCTACGGATGCCTCAGCCTGCCTCAGTTTCAGCCTGAGCCTCAGCCTGCCTCG
>CAUYUJ010012013.1:0-19772 GCA_963575745.1 Prorocentrum cordatum | reverse complement strand
GGGCGCAGAGCCTGGGCGGGAGGCAGCGAGACACGCGTCCACCAGCTCGGGCCCAGGCCGATCCAGACCTCGGTGCACCACGTGGCCGCTCGCCCCGGCCGGGCGACGAGGCCCACCGGGGCCTGGACCACGACGAGGGCCCGAGCTGGCCTACACGCGGCGGTGCGCGTGTGCTTTTGCCTCCCGCGGGGAGCCGGAGGCGCGCGCTCCCGTGCCCGGCGCCCGCGTCGAGCACCCCGCACCAGCCGAAGTAGTCCCCCGCGTGCAGGGGGCCCGGGCCAGCGACCCGCGCAGCCCACTCCTCCTCGAGGAGGCGGAGCTCCTCCTCGGACACCGGGAGGCCGCGCGCGGGCGGCAGGGAGCCGGCGCCGGAGCGGAGGAAGCACCGGGCCCAGTGCTGCCCCCGCCGCAGCTCCTGCGCAGCCCCGCGTGGGCCAGCCTGGAGGGACGGAGACATGTAGCTGAGCTGGCCCAGCAGGAGCCCTCCGAAGTCCGCGCGGAGCTCGTGGGTCGGCACTGTCCCCCCCTCCACTAAAGGCCTCCTAGGATGAGGCTCGAGTAGGTGGTGTCGGAGGATCGCGGCGCATCGCCGATGCATCGCCGATGCATCGCCGATGCATCGGCGACGTCGGCGGTGCATCGGCGATCTCAACGCGGAGAAGATCGGGCTCCACATCGAGCCGCACTGGCGATACAGCGGCGATGCGGCGTAATCCTCGGACCCCATCTGCGCGGACCCCATCAACGGAGGCCCAGAGGCGCTGGCCCCCCCTCCCCACCTGGGATGCCTAGACACACCCCTTCCTCAGCGATCGGAGCGCGCCTGGGGGAGGAGGAGGAGGAGGAGGAGGAGGAGGAGGAGGAGGAGGAGGAGGAGGAGGAGGAGGAGGAGGCAGGAGGAGGAGGAGGAGGAGGAGGAACCTTCCTCAGCGCGCGGAGCGCGCCTTGGGCGGCGCCGCCAAGGGGGGCGGGGAGGGGGCCCCGTTGCCGACCCGAGCAGTGCGCGCGGAGCCCTCCGAGAGCTGCTGCCCGTGCTGCTCTTCGTCCCTCGGGCGGCCTCGGTCACCGTCCAGGAGAGCCCTCCACCTTTTAGAGGCCTCCAAGCTTGGGTCGGAGCAGATGGGGTCGGAGGATCGCGCCGCATCGCCGATACGTCGGCGATGCACCGGCGATGCGCCGGCGATGCGTCGTGGACCTGGGCGATGCTCCGGCGACGTCGACGTGACGCAAATCGGGCTCCACATCGAGCCGCATCGGCGATGCATCGGCGATGCGGCGCGATGCTCCGACCCCATGCACTCCGACCTCACCGGGGAGGCCCAGAACCTTCCCGAGCAGCGGGCCCGAGCAGTGCCGGGGGGGGATCCCCACTCTCGGAGGCGCCTCCCCGAGGAGGACGAAGGCGCCCCCAGACCCCGCAAGCGCCCTCAGAGCCTCCAGAACCACACAGCCACCGACCCTCCGACACCGAGCCTCGGACCTCGATCCTCAGGAGCTGGCGACCGCCTGGCGGTGGAACCCCCTTATGTAGAGGCCGCCCAACCTTGGGCCGGTGCAGATGGGGCCGAAGAATCGCGCCGCACCGCCCATGCACCGCCCTCGCCGGGATGGAGAGGATCGGGCTCTGGGTCGCGACCGCTCGCCGATGCATCATCGGCGGTGCGGCTCGGTCCTCCGACACCTGCTGCTCCGACCCTGAGACCCGGCGTCAGGGAAAAGCTGCAACGTCACTGACAAGTTCGACCAGAGCCCTGGACCCCATCGTCCTGCTGTACAGTCAACCAGTATAGTAAGGATGCGCGATAAGGATGCAAGGGCCTTGGACGCCCATTTCGAGGCTTTTCGAGGGGGGCGCGGCCAGTGAAAGCGGCGAAGGATGGACCGAGGAGGCGAGGATGCAAGGGTACCCTTGGGAAGGTTGCCCATCCTTACTATGCGGGTTGACTGTATTTGTTGTCCACCCGGGATCGGCCTGGTCCAAGTAGGGCCCCGATTGGTGTTCCCAAAGGTGACCCCGTAAAAGCCTGGAACCGCTTGATCCGGAACAACTTCTTTTTCATGAGGATTCTGGACCGTCCCTGCATGGGCCAGAGTTTGACCTGGGAGAACTCGAGTTGAGTGCAATCTGGGGCAACTCCAGCGCGAAAAAAAGAAGGCCCGAATCAAGAATTATCCCCGACACACTTCCTACCAAAATAACCTGGGTCTCCGCATCTTTCGAGCGCATCTATCCGTGAGGGCCCCAAGGCCCGAAACAAGGCAAAGTCGCCCGTTGTAAAAAATGCGACGCCAGGATCTCAGGGTACCCTATTCAAGCAGCCATGTGGGCGGCCTTAGAAGAACACCACAAATAGGTCAGAAATACACTATTTCGAAGGTCCGCGCTGAATTCTTGGATCGGCGCCGGAACCCCTTCCCCTGCGCGCGGAGCGTACCATGGGCGGCGCCGGAGGCGCCGCCAATGGGCTCTGGCGCAGGTCCAAGAAATCAGCGCGGACTTCCGACAGCTACAGTGGAGGCCAATCCACAAGAAACCGTCCACAAGAGACCCGACCCTGAGACCCCAGGACGTCCATGGATTCTTGCGTGGGAGCGTCGTGCCCTCCATCGCCAAACCATCAAAGCCTTAAGTCGGGCTTGTCCCCCTACAGGGGGATTTTCGACGAATAATAAAAATGCCCCCCAACAAATAAAAAAACATAATCCACAAATGATCCAGAGACTATTTTTTGAGTATTTGTTGACCCTTTTGGGGCATGTTTGGGGTATTTGTGATGTTTCGTCGAAAATCCCCTTGTCGGGGGACAGGCACGACATAATCGAAGCCCAGGAAACCCACGGCGCCCTGAAGGCAAGCAGGGTGCTTCTTGGCATGGGCCTCCACTGCTGGGGCCAGGTGGGGTCCACCTTCCACATCCAGATGCTGGGGAGCGGGGGAGGTGGGGTCTCCAGCCCCCTCCTGTGCGGCGGCCGCCTCATCATCCGCCACCAGCCCGCCGCTCCTTCCGCCTCTTCTCCACCACCGCCTGCCCCCCACTCCCTCCCTCCTCCGCCTCCGCCTATCCTCCTCCCCTCCTCCTCTGCCTCCTCCTCTCCTCCCCCTCCTCCTCCTCCTCCTCCTCCTCCGTCTCCTCCTCCTCCTCCTCCTCGTCCTCCTCCTCTTCGTCCTCCTCCTCCTCCAACCTCCACCTCCCTCCCCCCTCCAACTTATGGTGGTGGTGGTGGTGGTGGTGGTGGTGGACAACAGGCCCCTCATCCACTGCATGCTCATACGCCGCTTGCTGCTTCTCGGGGCCTGGGCATCGGCACTGCCTGACCTCGAGCAGGGGCCGGCCGCCCGGGCCCACGACGTGTCCTCGGAGCAGAGCAGCGCTCCAAGAGCAGAACCGCTGCCCTCAGAGGGTGCAGCGCATGCATCCAGGCAGGGCGGTCTCAGCCAGAAACGTTCTGACAGCACTTCGTGCACATCAAGAGAAGGTTATCAGAGCACTCTGCGGTGGGCCTGCAGCCGACCCGTGGATCAGACGGACGCACGACGAGGATGCAAGCGCCTTGGAGGGCCGTGCCGACACTCTGCGAGCGGGACGCGGTCAGCGTGAGCGCCCCCAAGCATGGGCCGAAGGGGAAGGATGCACGGGCAAACTGGGACACTTGCCCCCTCTTGCCGTGCGGGTAGAGTGCCTAGCCAGGCAAGCTAGGCCGCTGCGCCGCTGCTTGATGACCTCCACCTTCCGCCACCGCGCACGCCACCAGCAGGGCAATGGGACCCTCCGTGCCGCCGGCGAGCGCGTGCCGGCCGAGCTCGCGCACCACCGCCGGCGCCACCTGGCAGGCGGGCGGAAGAGCTGGAGGGAAGAGGAAAAGGAAGGAGCAAGAAGGCGAAGGGAAGATGAAGAGGAGGAGGAAGAGGAGGAGGAAAAGGAAGGAGGAGGAGGCGGAGGAACAGCAGGAGAAGGAGGCGGAGGAGGTGGAGGAGGCGGAGGAGGAGGGAGGAGGAGGAGGAGGAGAGGAGGAGGAGGAGGTGGAGGAGGTGGAGGAGTGGAGGAGGGAGGAGGTAGGAGAGGAGGTGAAGGTATGGGGGAGGGGGAGAGGGTGGATGAGGGATGGGGAAGGAGGTGGAGGACGAGGTGGTGGAGGAGGAGGAGGAGGAGGAGTAGCATGCAGGGAGGGAGGGGTGGGGAGGATGGAGGTGGAGGAGGAGGAGGGAGGTGGAGGAGGAGGAGGGGAAGAGGAGGCAGCCTGCCATTCTCATTCCCACGTCGTCCTTGCTATGGTCCACCCGCGCGGGGTCCGGCTCCGTCCGGATGGCCCACAACCTCGTTTTCCTGCTCCGCCGCCCCGCCTCGCCTCCTGCTTCACTGCCTCACTCCTCCTCCCCTCCCTCCTCCCCTTCCCCCGTCCCACCCGCCTCCTCCTCCTGCCGCCTCTCCTGGACGTCTCCCCCGCCCCACTCCCCCTCCCCCTCCCCCTCTCTACCTCCTGCCTCCTCCTCTCCTCCTCCTCCTTTTCCTCTCTCTCCTCCGACCTCCTCGTCCTCCTCGTCCTCCTCCCTCCTCCTCCTCTTCCTCCTCCTCCTCCTCCTCCTCCTCCTCGTCCTCCTCCTCCTCTATACTAGTGGGGAAACAACTTGCGAGAATCGGAGAAGAGGGGGGGGCGACGACAGCGTCGCAGAAGCACTCCGCACCAACGTCGCGACAGTGGAACACACTGCCACGCCGCACACCTGGACTGCAACTCGGCGCCCCCCGTAAGCTCCCAAAAAGCACAATGGTCAACCGAATGCATCACCTGATATTCTGCGTGCTCCGATCCTGGAGATGGCCGCTTCCTTCTCGCTTCCCCCCTCGCTCGACGCCACGATGGGGGAGGGCCACCCACGCCCCCTCGCTGCGTCAGCCGCTGCCGCTGGCAGCCTTGCACCGCGGCCCCGAAGGAGCCGAGCGGGGAGAACGGCAGGTCGCCGCTCCAGGCTTGCCCGGGAAGCCGAGAGACCGCTGGGGCCTCGGGCGGCGCTGCCGGGCCCCCCGAATCTTCCTCGCAGCCGGGCCACGGTCCCAAGCCAACGACTTTCACAGAGAGGAGCCCATCGGTATCCTGGGGGCCCTTCGCGAGGCCCGCCTCCATGCGGCCCGCGCAGGGGCAAGCGTGCCGCGCCATCTCGTAGCACGCCGTGGCCCAACAGGGTGTCCCTCTCCGTGGCCCTGCCCAGGCCCGCCCCCTGCTTGGCGCGCAACTCAGCCCTGGGGTTGCCGTAAAGGTCGGTCGCCGTGATCTTGCCGTCCCGGACCGCCTGCTCGCCCAGGTGCGACCCCACCTTGACCGTCTGCACCTCGTCGAGGCTGTCGTTGATGCCCAGCCACAGGTGCCCCTTGGCCGCCCTCGGCTTCGCCGCCCAGCGAGGCGCTCTGGCGCAGGCAACCGTGGCCTTGCAATCTATCACCAACACGCATGCCTCCAGGATACACCGCGCTGCCTGGGCCACCGCGAAACCCTCGCCATCGCGGGCCGATTGCGAAGGCGCCAAAGATGGCGGCACCCTGCCCCAAGCCTCCGCCACGATTGCCCCATGAGCGTCTGGCACAACCACTGACCAGCCCGCCGCGCGAAGCGCTGGCATGTCGGCGTGCAAGCAGCTATCATCCGTGAACACCCGCCACCCGGCATTAGCAGCCACTCCGTCTGGCGGCCAATTGCGGGCCTGCCGTGACCACTCAGGCTGCCAGGGCGGAAGGTGGAAGGCGTCCATGGGTTCGAGGAAGAGCCCTCGCGCCAGCCGCTCCGTCCAGGGCTCCCTCTGCCGCTCCGAGAAAGTAGCCGCGGCCAGCAGCTCGGGCGGCGCGCGCTGCCACCGGCTATGCAGGTGCTGCCACCGGCCAGGCCTGCGCCATCGTACACAATTCGCGGGGTCCGCTGCCTGCTCTGCTGCTGCTTCGCAGGCCACCAGATCCTCCATGGGGCGCCGTTTTCCCGGCCTCGGCGCCACGCGCGCGCGCGCGTCTCGGCCGCGGGTCGCGGTTGGCTTCGCGCGCCTTACCGCCCCTGGGGATCGCAACCGCTCGGCCGCCCATTCCCCGCGCATGCTTCGAGGTCGCGCGCGCGTGGTTTCGCAAGGTGAGGCGAGATGCCCCTCGATCGTCCTCGCCGCGCAAACAACGGCACACGTTCGAGCAACGCTGAAGGGGGGGAACGCTGGTTCGCAGGAGCCTGGCGGGTAGGCCCCGCGGTTTGCTTTACTGCCCCACATTCTGCCTCGCCAAACCGCCGTTTCGCGCGGACTAAGTATCGGCGGCGAGAGAGGGGGGAATGAGATGGAGAAGGCCTTCTCGGAAGGCGACGGGGCTTCTCAGAAGGCCTTTGGCCTTCTGAGAAGTGTTCTGCGTCTTCGAAAACGGCTTCGGAAACTGCTCATAAGGCAAGGGGGGAGGCTCGAACCTTGTGAGAAGGTCTTTTTTCTTGTCACCTCCCCCCCTCGCTCGCCGCCGAACATAATGTCAGCCCTGATGCCTAGACGGGCAAACGATAAACGGCGGCCAATTTCGGACACAATGCATCCTCAGAACACCTTTTTACCAGGCCCTTGGGCCGTCAAAAAGACTACTGTGGATGAGAGGTAGCTACACTTCCAGGCGATAAGGGAACAGTGCTTCGACGCGGGGATCTGGGGGTCCCTCTAAGTGCATCTCATCATCACACACTTCCCTCTGTGTCTGAACATGCGCGAACCTCCGCAAATCTGGCCGCCCACGGGACCGTGACATGAACCCCCTGGCGACTCCTCCAAGTGGGTGCTCAAGTGCCAGACCTGCCACGTCGCGATGATCATGGGGCTCTCAAAAGACACCCGCCCACTGTGCAAGCACAGGCGTTCCCGACATCCCCGCGGCCCCGGCGCGGCAAGGCCCGCCAGGTCACCCCTGGCGGCTCTCCTCAGGGCGCCCAGGTGCCGCGCCTGCTACGCCGCGATGGCCAACGGGCCCCCGAGAACACATCCGTGGATATTATGTTGTCAAGCCAGACGCTTCGCCTGAAACATCCCCCCAATCCGGGCGCGATCGGGCCCGTGATGCACCCTCTGGCGGCTCCAGCTCGGGCTGGCCCACATGCTCGGCGGGGTGCATCGAAGCGTCCATGAGGCCTTCTGCAGATGCTCGCCCACTGGCCCCAAGCAGGCGCGTCGCCTTAGAAATCCCCACGATCTGGGCGCGAGGGAGCCCGTCATGTTCCCTTTGGCGGCTCCCCCTTGGGGTGCCCAAGGGCTCTTCTGTCTCTGCTACAACGCAAGGGCCAATGAGGCTCCTGAAAGAGACCCGCCCACTGGGCCAACAAAAGCGTTTCGCGCAAGACGCTCCCATAATCTGAGCGCGAACGGGCCAGTGATGCACTTCCTGGCGGCTCCCCCTTGGACCGTCCTCCTGCCGCGCCTGCTCCAGAAAAACGCCCCCAAACGCGCCAAGAGGACCCGCACAGGACCCGGAAACGGTCCAAGAGGGCCCAGGGTCGCCCACACATTGTCCCCAGACGGCCAAAATGGCATCAGGACGGCACAAGAGGCCCCCAAGACGCCTGAAAGAATACTCCCACCAGGGCCCCGAGAGGATAAACTGAATCTCGTCGATAATGTGAATGGGTATATTGCGTTCGCGTGTTCGGGTTCCGGGCGCTTCAAGCGCGTCCAAAAAACTGGCAAACTCGCTTCCTGACGGCCCGCGATACTTCCAACGATGCCCGGAGATGACGCGAGAACGCCCCAAGACGGCCCAAGAGGCCCCCGAGACCGCCCAAGAGGGCCCGAAGAGGGGCCCAAGGGGGGAACAGGAAGTAACATCTCGAGCCGATGTCCCTCCAACTTGGCCCCAAGGACCCCCAAACGCATCCCAGGGAAACCCCGCACTTCGCTGCTCGATGCAACTCGTCTGGGCATCGCTCCTTGATGTGCGTGAGCGGGTGCCCAAAGCCAACAACCGCCCTTCGGTGCAAGGATGCTGGGGGAACTTGAACTTGGTTGTGCGTCCCGATATGTGCGTCGACCCACATATGTGGATGTACATGTCGACCCGCGCTCATAGTTATTTCGGATGTGTATGTCGATGCATGTTTTGAGTTGCGCGCCGATTGCATATGGTTGCGCATGTCGATATGCGTGCCGACGTGCAAGTCGATGCGGGATTGTATGCGCACCGCAGCTGTGTTCACGCACTCACTCACTCACTCACTCATTAAGGCCATATGCCGTCCGGCACGTGGGCGGGAAAACAAACCCAGCACAGCTTGAAGTGCAAGCAAGAAGAAAAATATGAGGAAACGGGACGAGGCGGGAGAAGACACAAATGACACCGAATTAATTAATTCGTGGGAGTACCTGCCAGGGCTGGCAAGCATCATAGATCGTTGATGTTGTTCTCGGCGAGCTCCCTCCCCCGACGCTCATCTTGCACGCAAGCAAACAACATCTCGTTGGACTTAGAAGCGCGGTGAACTTTCTGATCTTAACGCGTGGCCCAGTCGTTCCTCGGCCGGCCTCCCCCCTGTGGAGTTGCGCCGCAGCAAGCAACGTTGCCCCCAATTGCAAGGTCAACTCCCTCAGAATGTCGTGGTCGCCGGCCCTCCCCAACTTCCCGCGCCATGTAAGTCGGCGTCTTAACAACTGCGCGCTGTACGAGGCCTGACCGGCTGCCACGAGGATGCCCCCGTTCGAGACGCACGAAAAATATGCTGGGGCATTGCTCAGGATCCGTCTGAGGCATCTTGCCTGGAAGCCCTCCGAGCGCCGCCTCTCTGATTTATTCTGCCACGCATAACCCAAATAATAGAACTTCTTGCTCGTTACCATCGCTTGAAAAATCTCCGCTTCCTGGATCTAGAGAACGACGCGTGCTGCCATGCTGTTTCAAATTTGGAGAACCCCCCCGAGAGGCCCTCATGCGCCGGCTGACTTCGCCACGAAGGCGGCCAGAAATATGCAGAGTTGCTCCCGGATGGGCCATGTGATCTGCGGCTTCTATTATCGCTCCGGACGGGGTCCGAATGTCAACGTCGCAACTGATTCCCAGAAACTCGAACTAGTCCCAGCCTAGCCCCGTGCCCACCCGGGCTCCTGCTCCTGTTGCTTCATCATCCAGAAGTCGTTGTGTATGGGAATGATGCTTCCCAATCAGAAGCGCGTCATCGGCGTAAAGCAATGCTGACAAAACACTTTTCTTGTCAGTGGTTGATAGCGTCTTCCACTACTATCGACACTACCATGACAGAAATGTAATGCGACAGTGGGCACCCCTGCGGAATTCCAGACACACGCCGCTGTTCCTGATAATGTCGCCCATTGTCGGCCACATAGAACCTCCGGCGCCTGTACATGTTGGTGACGACTGACAGCATTCGTCCAAACACGCCGCATTTCTGAAGAGCTGCGTCCATCGCTTCAACGTCGATGGAATCGAAAGCCTTCTGAAGGCGACCATCGAGATGGCCCCGTCCTCCTCGGCATTGGCACGGTCGGTGAACCTCCTGGCAGCGTGAATCGCATCTGTCGTACCTCTCCCCCTCCGGAAGCCGAACTGCGTTCCAGTCAGTCGCTCGTCGGCGCCAGCGGCCTGCAGTCGGCCCGACAAGAGGCTCGCCCATAGCTTGTACGCAACGCATGCCAAGCTGATCGGCCCATAGTTGCCGCACTGGTCAACTGCTCCCTTGCCTTTGTAAATGGTGCTGATCGCCGCCAACTCCCATTGCGCCGGGATCTCATCTTACTCCAAACGCGCGTTGCACAGCGCCGTGAGCAATTATAACCCAACCGGCGTTGTCGAAACAGCCGTCCAATATTCCGCCGGGGCGTCGTCTGGCCCGGAAGTTTTTCCACGTTTTAGTTTCGTCGTCTGGCCCGGAAGATGTGTTCCACTTCAGATTACTCACAGCTTTGCCAACTTCTTGGTTTATGAACGGAGCTTCGGACGCTGACAGACCCAGGGGGGCGCTGTCCGTCGCCTCTGCAAAGCGCACTGTCCATTGCACTTGTTCCGAAAAAAAATGCCATGGCGTCAGCGCGCTCCTCGCTGCCCACCAGCCTACCATCCAAATTTCGCAGCTTTCTTGTCGGCTCCGCTTTGGGCGACCATATGTTCGAACGGCCTCGCAACTGCCGCTCCAGATTGTCTCGTCGAGCCAGGCACTTTTGTCGGTCTTAGCAGATCGCCGATCCTCCTTCATTGAGATCCTCTCTCCGTGTTTGTCATTGTTCGTTCGTGCACTGCTTATCCGTGAAATGAGGTCCAAAGTCGTTCGAGAAGTCCACGGTTTCTGAATATCCGGAAAGCGTTATGGCATGATCCCGGCCGCGTCCACGAGCTGCCAGTTCCCCGCATTGCCAGTTTTCGTCAACCGTGGAGGCGGGTGCACGAAACGAGTTGACAGCTGCCAGAAAAGCGTCTGCAAATATCTTCTCTGTCTGTGGAACTCGTAGGGCGTCTGTCTTTTTTTTCGGCGGCCATTCCTTGTGGCGGCCCGCGGAAAGCGAACCCCGAATGAACACGTAAGAAGGTGATGGCCTGTCCCCAACGCTAGTCCCCGGTGACTCTTCACGTCGTGCAGGGATTTGAGTACCGCGTCGATGCCAAGGACAACGATCCAATATGTTGTACCTGCCTGAGGTGATGCCACCGTCCGGGAGAACTCCAGCCCCCATGGATGTGATCTTCTCGTGGCGAGGTCTGTCGAAGCATGTATGAGCTACTTTTGTGGCTGCCACGTCAATGGACACCCCAACAGTCCTATCATCGAACTAAACATGCGCTTAAATGTCGGAAAATGTAATGAACATGTTGTATACCTGCTTTATATTTTATTTTTGTTTACAATTCATGTCCGCTTCCTCTCCATTGATCGTCCTCCACAAAGCTACTCTCAGAACTAGCCCCGTGCACGTCTCCACGGGCAACTCACGATTTGGGCTGCCGACCTCATGGAGGGCCCGCGGGCCCCCCACTTGTGCTCCCCGATCACGCCGGCCTCGCGCCCGCGCCCGCGTGCCCGAGCCTTCCACTCAAGTCGCCGACACCGATCTTCCCGCGGTTTGCATAGCAGGCGCGGCACTCTGCGTCCAAACAAAAAAAAGGAAGCCCTGCGCTCTTCCAGCGGTCTCTCGTTGTGCGGCGCGCTACAGCAAAAGGATACCGAATGAGCCGGCACGGACCGTCAAGTTCAGGAGTACAAGTCTGTCTGAAATTTGTTTGTAAGACCGTTTTCTCTGCCAGTGCGACGGCGCCACGACGAACCCAACGCCTGCCCATGTCGGGTCACACGTGTCTGCCCCTGGTTATACAACATAATGCCCATCGTGTTCAAAGCCTTATGATTTGGGACGTCTTGTTCCTGCAGGCGCAAGATATTGATACTGAGTTGCATCATGTGGTTGATGATCTCTGAGTCCTTGAGTCAGTAAGGCAATTCGATGTTGGTATCGAGACGTGCTTCGATTGCATTTTGACTTGCAGGTCGAAGGCATTTGGATTTGAACGTCGCTTTGCAGTTCGAGCGTGCTGCCGATGTGCACTTACATGTGAATTTCGATGTGCAGTTCGAACATGGTTCGGCTCTCATTTCGCTGCGCACTTCGAATGCCGTTGTAATTTCATGTCGACGTGTCAGGTCCACTGACGTGCATGTCGACTTGCGTTTCGAATTCGATACCGGCAGTCCATGTCGGTTGCACTTGGATTCGTGCACTTCGATGTGCCATTCAGGCGCACTCGACTGGCATGCCGCTGTGTGGTTCGCATGGCTGTTCGATGTGGGGTCCGCTGTGAGGCATGTTGCACAATCAGATGTGAAGTCCGACTTGTTGTCCGATGTAAATGTCGACGTGCACTCGAAGTTGCATGTCAACCTGCAAATTCCCCACGGGGGCAACAACGGGACAACGCAGGGCCCAGAGATCCCGACAATGCTTGGCCTGGCCTCCTCCTCCGCCTCCTCCTCCTCCTCGTAAGGTCAGCTTGTGATTCAAAAAAGAAGCGTGTGATGAAACAGTGGCATCCCTGCCCGGGCGCAATCGCGGGGGTTGCGCCCGCCAGACCCAAACGCACGGCGGGGGCGCTGGCGACTCGCGCCGACGCCGCCCAGGGGGTGGCCGAACGCCCAGTGCCGGCCCCGCGTGCGCAGGCATCCGTCCGCCCGCGAGTGCGACGGCGGGGACGACGCGCCCCGAGGCATCCCCGGGCGCGCCCACCCCACGGCACTGTGCCATGCCACGCCCGCCCGCAGGCGGAGGGACAAGGACGACGCGCCTGAGAGAAACCAGAGGTCCCCGGCCCCTCTCGCACCTGCAGGCTTCGGCCGGGCATGTCCTCCCACAGGCGGCTTTTGGAGGAAAAACGAAAACGAGTCACAGGAGTCGAATCGAAAGGAAACCACTTCCCTTTGATCCCTTCCCCGCGCTGGGGGGGGGGGGCCCGGGGTTGCCCCGCTGGGGTCCTACGGGTGTCCCGCGCTGGGGGAGGGTCGCCACCCAGATACGCTTTCCCCCAGCGCGATTCCGAAACCCTCGCGCGGTCCCCGCGCGGTCCCAAGAACCCCCCAGGAGGCCCCAAGAGGTTCCAAGAGGCCCCAAGAAGCCCACAAGAGGCCCCCAGGACACCCGAAAAGGCCCCCGAGAGGCCCCCAAGAGGCTCCCAAGAAACCCAAAAATTTCTCCCCGGAGGCCCCCGCGAGCATTCCCAAGAGACCCCAAGAAGCATCCCTGAGGACTCGGGCCCACGTCAGCGTCGTCGTCGCCGCCGCCGCCAACGCCGCCGCCGTCGTAAACGTCCTCCTTCAGGGTCGGCGGCGCTGGCCGTGAGGCCTTCGCAGTAAAAGACGAACCAAATACTATTCAAAACGAATGAACAAAAATAATAGGAAAAGAATCCTCGAACTTCGGGGATGGACAGACCTCCCTTTAGTAAAACGTGGTTTAGTGAAAACAACCCGAGGCCCAAACCTGGCGGGCGCGAGCCTGGAAAATAACGGCCGCGGCGCCCTCTCGAAAACCGAAAAAGGACAAATCACTAATCGACGTGTCACTGTTGGGGGTTCTGTCCACCCCCGAGAACTATTGTTTGGCTATCTTCGGATTACGTCCGCGTAGAGGGACGTGCCCGACTTCATCCTATGGCCACGTTGGCACCCGGACGGGGCGGGCGGGGGCCGGCGCGCCCCGGGGTGGCCACGCGTGCGCCCTGCTACTTCCGCGTCCTTTTTAGGGCCGCGAGGGACAGAGGACTGCCACGGAACCTCTGCCCACCCTCCTCCTCCTCCTCCTCCTCCTCCTCCTCCTCCTCCTCCTCCTCCTCCTCCTCCTCCTCCTCCTCCTCCCCCCTTCCTCCTCTCTTCCTCCTCCCTTGCTCTTCCATTTCCGTCCTCCTCCTCCTCCTCCTCCTTCCTCTCCTCCCTCGCCTCTCCCTCCCCGTCCTCCCCCCTCGGGGCCCCGCTCCACGAGAGCGTCGCACCGCGCCGCCCGAAGACGCAGCCCGCCCAGAAGGTGCCGGGCCGAGCTTGCCAACGGCATTTGCTACGGATGGGGCCAAGAGGCAAGGGTAGTTCGAAGCGCACGTGGGGGACACTTCTCATCCGCATCATGCGCGCTTGCATCCGAACGTGTGATCGAGAACCTGGCCAGCTTCTCGCAGGTTTCTTAAACCAGACACGGGGCCAATACCAATATCTGTCATGGACGCTGGAAGGGCCACCGTGCTCAAGAAACGGAGCCACCTTTCCGGCAAGGTGGCCAAGAAAGGCTGTCCCAGCTTTTCGGGAAGAGGCTTCTGGATCAAATGGCCGACTGTATGATGGTGAGGAGTAGTGCTCAAGGGGGGGGGGGGGGGGGACCGAAAAGGAGAGGGGTGTGGGAGCAGAGGCAGAAGCCCGGAGGGTGGGCTCGACCAGGGTCACGCCAGACCTGCTGGCTGGGTACGTGGGACTGCTGGATCTAGCGGCTGGGGCGGGAGGTGGGGACGGGAAAAGGGCTCATGGGGGAAGGCACGCCACGAGCGTGTGTGCACAGACGCCCTCCCACGAATTCGGCATGCACCCCCCTGCGTAGAGAAGCGCCTGGCTCGCAGCGGTGGTTTATACAACGCCACCATCCCCTGGGGCCAGGGAGCAATCCAGTGGAGGGTGCCTGTGCGTCTTGCTTTTGTGGCGGAAGAAGCGGGGCCCCAGTAGATACACCACCACCAGGCGACCATACGAAAGGAACAAATCCTGCGCGCCATGCGCGCAGATGGCGGCCGCGTTCGGTCGCGAATGATTGCCCCCAAGCACCCTATGGTCTATGACATCACGGTGGTGGTGAATAAAAACGATGAACCCCCGGATTTCTTTTCACGAAGATCCATCGGTCCCGGCCTGAACCCTCCTCGAGAAAGGCTCATGCCGAGACCGATGGATCTCTTGTGGCGCCGCCGCTTGCGAAGCCTCGACCGCGGGCTGCCACAGGTCGATGCAGAGCTGCCGTGGGGCATCGCGGCACCTGGGGCAACAGAGAAAGATCGATACTGGTACACATCCTCCTCCGGTCATCATCATCCCCTCCCCTTTTTCCCTCTCCCCCTCCCTCTCCTCTCCCCCCTCTCCCTCCTCCTCCTCCTCCTCCTCCTCCTCCTCCTCCTCCTCCTCCTCCTCCTCCTCCTCCTTCTGCTCCTCCTCCTCCACATCCTCAAATCCTTTTCGTTGCAAATCTCTCCTCCTTGTCGCGCCCCGAGGCCGGTCGAAAGGGCGGGGCCAAGCGTTTCGCCTGAGACTTCCTCACAAAGCATGAGCCTGCAGCTTGAAATCCCACCAGCCCTTTGGGCGTGAGTGGTTTAGAGAGCCCTCTCTGTTCTCAACCCCCCAACTTCCCCTTCGGGGAGGGGTTTACCCCTCCCCCTACCCCCTCCCCCTGGGCCTGGAGAGGGCGGGCCGAGCGTCGTCAGGGAGGTCGTTTTCGACTCCTGGGAGGGCTAAAAAACGACGACCCTCACGAGGATTCTGGCCCCGACGGGGGGACGGAGTTTGGCCCCTCTGCTCTTCTGTGAAGCCAAAAACATTGATTTTACTACGATTTCGGCCCCATTTTGGCCTTCTGAGGGGGCCGCGCTCATCTTCCTTCATAGCAAAATCATTGATTTTACAAAGGTTTTGGGCTCATTTTGTCCTTTTCAGGGGGCAGCTCTCATTGGCGCTTCTAAGGAGGTCGCACGAGGCCCCAAGATAGCCCCAAGAGGCCCCCAGGAGGCTCCCAAGAGGCCTCCAAGAGGCCCCCCGGAGGCCCCCAAGAGGCCCCAAGAGGCCCCCAAGAGGCCCCCAAGAGGCCCCCAAGAGGCCCCAAGAGGCCCCAAGAGGCCCCCAAGAGGCCCCCCAGAGGCCCCCAAGAGGCCCCCAAGAGGCCCCAAGAGGCTCAGGATGCCCCAACGACCCCACGAGGAGCCCGAACGACTCACACCAGGACTGAGGGGCCCGAACGACTCACACCACGAAGAGCCGCGAACACTCACAAACCACAAGGAGGAGCCGAACGACTCACACCAGGACGAGGCGCCCTAACGACTCACACCACGAGGAGCCCGAACGACTCACACCACGACGCGGGAAGCGGACACACGCCTGAAAAACACGACTGTCGGCATGCTTCGCAAGAGTTGCTGCTGTGAGATGGGCTGGTGGGGATACGCGAAGCGTAAAGAATTTGCATTCGTTTCAACGATGGAAGGCGGTTCGATTCCAAATTCTAACTCTCGCCTCAGCGCCGCGCGCATGTTTCAAAATATTGAAAGAGATTCACGGATGAAGGGCGGCTCCTGTTCAAAATGAGGCTCTCGCCTCAGCGCCGCACACACTCGTCGCACAAGTTTGCAAGAACTTCACGGATGGAGGGCGGTTCCTTTTCAGAATGTTGCTCTCGCCGTAGCGCCGCGCACCTTCGACTTAAGATATCGCAATCTATTCAAATATTATCATGGTTAACGTGTCAGAAATTCGCAGGCCCAACGGGCCAGAGGCGTGCAATCTCTGGTAACTGTTCACAATATTTCTAGTTCGCGCGCGCGGGGTGGCCCCTGGGGGCCCCGGGACGAAAAGTACCCCGGCTATGTCCCGGCCCACTCCCGGGCGATCCCCCCAGAACGCCCCAGGGAAGGGCCATTTTTCGACACCACTTACGAGGATCGTGGCCTCCGAGGGGGGGGCCGCAATCGACTACCTCCCCCTCCCACCACCAGAGGCCCCCAAGAGCCCCCCAAGAGGCCCCAGGGGCCCCCTAAGACGCCGCCAAGAAGCCCCCAAGAGGCCCCCAAGAGGCTCCGAAGAGGCCCCAAAGAGCGCTCCAGGGCCGGCGGAATGAGCGAAGCGATTAAATAACGTCTTGGCACTATGCCGGAATGCCAGGACGTAACAGTCACGTTGATTCGCGGTGTTGAAGTCACTGGAACGGTATTCTGGCACGGCTCAAGATCGTCAAGACGCAACAGTAACGGTGATTCGCGGCGCTGAAGCCCCAGAAACGACATTCTGGCATAATTCCAAATTTTCGAACGGTTGTCTTCCAAGGGGGCATTTCCCTCAATGGGAACGAATCCATGTAGGGGCCTGTGAAAAAGGAACTTGGAGGGAGGGTGTATTGCAATATCGTTGACGAGTCTTGGGTTTACACTGGTCCTCCTCCTCCTCCTGCTCCTCCTCCCGCTCTTCCTCCTCCTCCTCCTCCCCCTCCTCCTGCTCCTTTTCCTCCTTTTCCTCTTCCTCGCAAGCCTCCTCAACCTCCTCCGAGCGGGCTCTTGGCAAAACCTGGCGTCCACATGGGGAAGGGAACTGACAGCGCTGCTCACCGGATCTCTCAAGGTGCGCCCAGACCAGAATCTCGAGGCAGATCCAGCCGCAGCGACAAGGCCACCAGAGGATGCCCAGAACGGCGAAAACGAGTGAAGGGCACCAGTACCTCCAGAGACCTGACGTCGCTAGCGAGAAGGCACAGGTTTCAAAATGCAGAGCCAGTGCCCCTGAATCCGTATCTGTGCAACATCCCACGAGCAGGATCAGCTTGTGAGGGCCTCCGAGGAGCCCGAGGCTGGGCGGGAACGCGCCCGAAGAGCAAGAGAACGCTGCAAACCCAGACGTGCAGCGCCTCGATTTGCTCCATACAGGGCCCATGAAGTCCAGTCTCGACCCTCTCCCCAGGGCCGGCTTTCCATCCCGGGCCGCCCTCGTCAGCGTGCCTGGGCTCGACGAGGGTCCCCGGAGGCCGAACACGGCCGACGACCCGCCGATCGTGACCCCTCTCTTGCACGGCGTGAGCGTGCCTGGGGGCGCCTGGATCCGGCGGGCGGAGGGCGCCGGCGCGCTCGCCTCGAGGCCCCCCTCCGCCCTAAGAGGAAGAATCGCCATCCACATAGACTCGTGGCGCTCCGCGCGGATTTCTGGAATCTGCGCTGGGCCCCCCTCCCTGGCGCGGGGAGCGCCATAGGGCGCGGCGCCGGAGGCGCCGCCGGGGAGGAGGCCCGGCGCGGCTCCAAGGAGTCCGCGCGGAGCGCCCGAGGTTTGTGATGCCCATGGCGTTCTCTCTCCTTTGCGCCGCCTCCGGCGCGCTCGCCTCTCCTCCCCCCCCTAATCTTTGGACGCCCGAAATGGATACGGACAAAAGCTGGGCACAATTGAAGGGGCCCCAGGACACACAAATAAATACACACAAATAAAAAGATTCCCCATATTTTCCCATATTTTCTGGGTTTCTGTCTTCCCGCCCACTTCCCATATTTTCCCATATTTTCTGGGAAATCGAGGATTAATTGTGTCTGTGTGTTTCTTTTCCTCCTGAACAATGCCCAACAACAAACGCTGACCCAGACCAACAGCGGCCGCTGTTGGGCAGGCGGCCTTCTGTCTCAAATGGGCACAGGCCGCGGCGGCGCGGACAGCGAGTCCTGCTCAAAATGAACAGGAACTGCTGTTGGGCATTGTACCCATTCTTTCCGTACCCATTTCGTTCGTGGCGAACATGGGGAGGGGCAAAGAAAAGTACGCCTTTCGTTCACCGCTAGGGCCCCAGAGGGCCTCTTTCAAACCCCTCGGGTGCATAAAAGGTGCACCTCTCTGGGGAAACCAAGAAGGTACCGATACTGCTACTCCCAGGACCTCTCCCGGGGTGCGTTCTGACCGGAATCTCGAGGCGAATCCAGCGGTGACAACGAGAGCCTCCGAAGAGGCCGAAAAAGGGGAAAACGGGCGAAGGGCAGCGGCACTGGTAGACCTTCTCCTCCTCCACCTCGGGCGTGCCGATTTGAATCGGCGGCGCCTCCTGTCCCACAGGACCTTCCGCGTCGGCGGGAACACGAGGCCCCGCGCGCCCCCCGGCGCATCCCCGGCCGGGAGCATCACGGGGGGGGGGGGGCCGCCTGCGGGCGCCCCCGGGGGCCCCCGCCCGCGCCAGAGCCCCCCTGTGGGCATCGCAGGGTCGGTCGGTCGGCCTGGGCACACGCAGCCTGCCCGCCGCAGGGCCCCTCTCGGAGCCAACGAGGGGCCCCAAAAGGGGGTCTCAGGGGCCCCTCTGAGGCCTCTCAGGTCCCCCCCCCATTCAGTAGGAGTAAGGAAGGAGGAGGAGGAGGAGGAGGAGGAGGAGGAGGAGGAGGAGGAGGAGGAGGAGGAGGAGGAAGGAGGGTCGAGGAGATGCAGAGGGAGGAGGAAAGAGGAGAGAGGAGGGAGGAGGGAGGAGAGGAGGAGGAGAAGGAGGGGAATTGAGGAGGAAGGAGTTACGGATAGGAGGAGGAGGGAGAGGAGGAGAAGAGGAGGAGGAGGAGGAAAGAATGAGGAGGAGGCGGAGGAGGAGGAGAAGGAGGGACATGGCCACCCGCCCGAATCACAACGGGCGGTTGTTCCGTATTTTCGGCCTCCGGACCGGGCTTGGGGGCCTTCGCCACTGCTTGACAGTCCCGAACCCTTGAATCGCCAGCTCGGGGATGGGCGTCGGGACTGGGGGTGGGGGTGGGTTTTCTCGTTCTGACGTCTGCTCTGGCAACGAAGCGCGAGCCCGCGTGCAGATCCACGACGTTGGCATGAATGCAAAACGGGTCCTCTGGGAGAAGCGGGTCCTGGAATTCGGCCTTCCCCCCAAACCAAGAGGAGGAGGAGGAGGAGGAGGAGGAAAAGGAGGAGGAGGAAGAGGAGGAGGAGGAGGAGGAGGAGGAGGAAGAGGAGGATGAGGAGGAGGAGGAGGAGTCATCCCGTGTCTTTGTTTGTTTGCATTCCCGGGCCAGTGGAGATGCTTGGGAACCCAAACACACACACACACAGAAGACTGAAGACCCCGTTTGCAGAGGACCCCTTTCCTTCGTGGAAGCAGCACCAGCCCGAGGACGGGTGCTGGCCGGCCGAAGCAGCAGCTGCCGCCCAGGCGGTCCAGGCCTCGGAAGAAAACAGCGAACATTCGTGCCGCACTCATCTGCCAATACCCCCCCAATGATCTCTCGACGCTGGCGGTGGGCTGCACGAACTGCACTTCGGCCGCAGCCTGCCCCGCGCGTGGGGAGTGCCCACGACTTGTTCCCCTCTGCCGTCGCTCTCAGTTCGGCCCCGCGGCATCACCGCACAGGAACTCCAGAGCGCGAGTCGGCGCGCGTGCCGACCCGGCGGATCGATCGGGACGCGTGGGGGACGGCCCCCGACGGGCGCAGAGAGCAGCGGCGTTGGGCAGGCACCCTTTCCCCCCCAGAGCAGCTTGCCGGTCCACCGCGAGCGCACTTTTCCGCACGCGGCCCCCGCGCGCGAGGGCGTCCCCC
>CAUYUJ010012012.1:0-19781 GCA_963575745.1 Prorocentrum cordatum | reverse complement strand
CCCCCCTCTTCCTCCAGAACCCAGGGGTCCCCCCCTTCGAAAATCCCCCCCCTGCTGGAACCCCTCCCCCCTCCCCCCTCCCTTCCCCCGGCAAAACCCTCCCCCCTAACCCGCCCCCCCCCCCTCCAGAAAACCGGGCGGGTTCACTACCGGTTCGAACCCCCCCCCCTCCAGAAAACTGGAGGGGGTGTCACTATCGGTCGAAACCCCCCCCCGCCCCACCTCACCGCTGGCAAACGACTCCCCGGTCCCCACCACCGTCTGCACCACATCCCCCACCGCTGCCCCCAACGTCACCGTGCCCACCACCACTGTCCCCACTTTTCCCACCACCGTCCCCACTGTCCCCACCACTGTTCCCACCACGGTCCCACTCTCCCCACTTTCCCCACGGTCCCCACCACTATCCCACTGTCCCCACTGTCCTCACTGTCACACTGTCCCACTGTCACCGCCGCTGTCCCACTGAGCTGTCCCACTGCTCCCACCACTGTCCCCGCTGTCGCCACCTCTGTACCCACTGTACCCCTGTCCAATTGTCCCACCACCGTCGTCACCACCGCCCTCACCACTGTCCCCACCACCACTGTCCCCACCACCACTGTCCCCACCACTCCCCACTGTCCCCACCACTGTCCCACTGTCCCCACACCACTGTCCCCACCACCACCATCCCCACCACTAGACCCCACCACTGTCCCAGTGTCCCCACTGTTCATACCATTGTCCCCGCTGCCCCCACCACACCACTGTCCCACTGTCCCCACTGTCCCCACCACTGTCCCGCTGTCCCCTCACCACTGTCCCCACCACCACCCTCCCAACCACTGTCCCACTGTCCCCACCACTGTCCCACTGTCCCCACACCACTGTCCCCACCACCACCGTCCTCACCACTGTCCCGGTGTGCCCACCACTGTCTCCACTGTCCCGAGGAGCAGGAATCGTTTGCCGGCGGCGAGGGGGGGGGGAGGGGGGGGGGGCGCTCGAACCGGTAGTGACCCCCCCCCTTTCATAATGGACGGGGGGGGGAAGGGAGGGGTTCGAACCGGTAGTGACCCCCCCCGTATCTCGAACGGGGGGTGGGACGGGCTGGGAACCCCCAGTGACCCCCCTCTGGTTTTCCGCCAGCAGCGGTAGAACACGCTCTTTCTGTTCTGCAGAACGGCTGCGTTTTGTAGCGCGTCCTCTGCTTCTGTCCGTCTGGGCGTTTCCTCTTCAGCGTGCTCCTGGAGTTGTCTGGGGTTCTTTCCGAACCAGCGGCGTTTTGTAGCGCGTGTCTTCCCTGTGTCAGTGCGTTGTTCCTTGTTCAGCGTGGGTTCGGGGTCCTCTCCAGAACAGCGGCGTTTTGCAGCGCCTCCTTCTCTTGTGCTGGTGCGGGCGTATCTTCTGCATTGTTGTCCTCGGATCGCCTTGATCCGTCTCCACAACGGCGGCACTTTCTAACGCGTCTATTTCTTGTGCGAGCTGGCGGTTTCTTATCAGTCCTGGTTTGGCGCGTTCTCGAAAACAGCGGCGTTTGCAATGCTTCTTCCGCTGATGTCGTCGTCGGCGTTTCCGCGGAAGCGCCGGGTGAGTTGGGCGCTGGGTGAGTTTCGCGCCAGGTGGGGTCTGGACCAGGGGGTCCAGGGGTCTGGATCATGGGAGAGCGTGCTACGCATGGAATGAGGTCAATGATAAGATGAACAACGAGGCTATGATGCCTCTTTTGACTTTGAGCCGGCTATGCTGCCCACTCGTGCCCACCCCGTCCCGTCTTCAGGGAGCTCGCATGCCCACCATGGTGGTGGGATGGGAAGACGAGCCTCCAGCCCCGGCACTGAACGTACGGTGCCACCCGGACCGGAAGGGCAGACCGGGGTGTCCAGACCGCTGCGGGACCCGGACACCTCGGAGACGGCCCCCTGCACTGCAGCGCTGGGGTGGGGCCTGTCCCCCTACAGGGGGATTTCCGACGAAAAATAAAAAATACTCAAAAAATACTCCCATATTGATTTTTGTTGAAGAAGAAAAAAAAAACTTAAAAAATCGTCCCCAGACCATTTTTGGACTGCAGTGGGACAGGCCCGACTTTACTATAGCGCTGGGCTGGGGCCCAGGGGGGTCTGCCTTCTAGTGGTCCGCGCAGGCTCGGCCCCCCTTCAGGCGTTCAAGGTCGGGGTCAGACGCTCAGCGTTGAAAGCAAGCGACGGCCAGAGACCTCTTGGGATGCAGCTGGTCGGAGGGGGTCCTTCTCCTCTTCGTCCTCCTCCTCATCCTCCTCCTCCTTCGGCTTCTTCTGCAGGGTCCAGAGCTGAGCGGTACGTCATTTCGATTTCGGCTTCGATTCAGGCGTGGCGCTTTCGATTCCGACTCCGATCCGACGGCCCTGCGGAATTTCGATTCAGGTCCGATCTGGTGCGCGTGTTTCCGATTCCGTCGGATCCGATGTTTGGCCGATCCGATTCCGATTCGATTGAAGGGGGACCTGGTGAGTCAGACGCTGTGTGAGGTCGGTGCCGGATGGGTCGGGCTGTTTTGGAATGAACAATAAAATATTGCGCCGAGTGCTGCACATGTGGCCGTGTGGGCGTTTCTTTCTCATACTGGTCATAGAGTCGCCTGGGCCCGCATCAAAAACAGAGGTGCCTTGTAGCGCGTTCCTCCCTGTGCTTCGTAAGGGTGGGTCGGGGGTGCTATCCACAGCAAGGCTGTGCTATCCAAAGCAAGGCTGTCTTGTAGGATTAGTTACAAGGAGGAGGAAGAAGAGGAGGAGGGAGGAGGAGAAGGACGACGACGAAGAGGCGGACGAGGAGGAGAAGGGGAAGCACGAGGACGCTGGAGGTGTTGGTCTTGACGCGTGGGTTAGGTGACAGATGAGTCAGGCACCAGGTGAGGTATGCGCCAGGTGATTTGGGCACCGGATGAGTTACACACTGGGTGAGTGGAGGGGCACCGGGTGAGTTGGACATCGAGTGAGTTAGACACAGGGTGAGTTAGCAGGTGAGTTATCGACTGGGTGAATTAGCGACCAGGTGATTTAGGCACTGGGTGAGGCACCGGGTGAGTTAGGCGCTGGGTGAGGTAGGCACCAGGTGTTATGTGGGCTCTCTGGGGAACTTCGGACTGACTATCGCGACCGCCGAGAATTACCATTTAGTGATACTTAGTGGCCGCTAGCGGCCTGTAGCGGTCTTTTAGTGGCACTTAGTGGCACTTAGTGGACTCGAGCGGCCCCGAAAATGACAATTTAGTGGCACCAAGCGGCCGCTACTGGCTTCGAGAAGTACCATTTAGTGGCACTTAGTGGCCGCTAGTGGCTCCGAGAATTATCGTTTAGTGGCGCTTAGTGGCAGTTAGTGGCTCCGAGAATTTGAATGCCACTCAGCGGCACTTCGCAGCCCGAGATCTATCATTTAGTAGCACTTGGCGGCCGTTAGCGGTTCCGAAAATTTTAGTGGCACTTAGTGGCCGTTAGTGGTTCCGAGAATTACCATTTCGTGATACTAAGTGGCCGCGTAGCCCCATCTGGGCCACGGGCATGTAAATCTGGGCTCGGGGTCGCCGACCTCCGTGAAACCACGGGCGCGTGAGTGAGACCGCTGGCACCATCGGGACCCCGAGCGTTCGTGCCGCTAAGTGCCGCTAAGTGCCGCTATCCTCAAAAAAACGACCCAATTCGAAGACATTCTACAGTTCCCCAAGTTGGCCACATAACAGGTGAATGAAGCGCAGGGTGGGTTGGGCACCAGGTGAGTTGAGCGCCGAGTGAGTTTAGCACTGGGTGAATAGGCGCCGGGTGAAATAAGACCAGGCAAATTAGACCTGGTGAATTAAGGATCGGGTGAGTTAGACTGGGTGAATTGAGGACCCGGTGAGCTAGACCGGGTGCGTTGAGGACCGGGTGAGTTAGGCGCAAGTGCGCAAAGGATCTGGTGAATTAAGGCTCCGCTTGAGTTGAGGATCGGGTGAAATAGCCCAGTTTCCCCCAGGAAACGTCCCCTCCTTCTCGTGGAGACCTCAGAGGGGGGGGTCCCAGTCTGGAAGGAGATGCCTCCCATAGACCTCCGCCTCCCACCAGACTTGAGGGAATCCCACAGATCTCCCCTCCACCTCCTGGAGGCCTGCCCACAAACTCAGAACTCCCCCTACGGGGAGTGTAAGGGAAGCCCTCCCGTAGACCTCCCCTGCTCTTCCGAGAGGCCTCCCCAGAGGCCTCCGAGAACGAGAGGGTAGGGCTCCCCTCCGCCTCCTGGAGGTCTGGGCGAAGGTCTCAAGGAGGTCTCCTCTCTGGAGGAGGGGACCTCCAGAAGCTTTCTGAATACGAGACCTTCTCTTCTCTTCCGCCACCCTCATGCGTCCTGGGGCAGCCGCTGGTCTGCGCGCCCATTATCCGCACGCCGTTGCGGTAGAGCTCGTGCCTCCCGCCCATCTCGAACCGCATGGCGAGGTGCGTCCACTGACTCAGCGGGACCGCGTGCTCTGGTCCAGCGTGCAGGGACCCCCCTGCGGTGGGCCCGTAGATCTGCGACAGCACCTGCCCGGTGTTCGCCTGGATCCACAGGCCGTAATTTCGGGGGCCGGCCTGGCCCTTGCCGATGACCCGGGCCCAGTCTGCCGTCCGCTGCGACGGGTTGACCCAGACCATCACGGTGAAGGCCTGCGTCAGTCTCGTGGTGGAGGCACTTGGGGTCGAGTGATCCTCGCTGCCCCCGAACCGCTGGACGGGCTCCAAGTGGAATACGAGGGCCCGCGCCTTCTTGGCCCTCGCTGCCTGGACCTGCTCGCAGGCGTCGTCGAGCCCCGCCGCGGCTGCCCCCTTCAGCGCGTCCTCGAGCTCCCCGAAGACCTCGGACTCGATGGCCCCTTCCAGCGCACGCCGCGCCACCCTCGCCCTGGCGGCCCTCGCCTCGGCCACTTCGGGGCAGCTGTCCTCCAGACCCTCCGCCCTCGCCATCGCCAGAGCCTGGTCGACCGAGGCCCAGAAGTGCGGCCCCACCGGCAGCCGAGCGGCCGCCAAGTCGACGGGCAGCCGCGCCGCGGCGAGGAGCGCGGCCCTGGCCCTCTCCCGCTTCGCCTCCCTCGCCTGCCGCACCTCCGCGCACTCGTCCCCGAGGCCCGCCGCCTGCGCATCCGCCAGGGCCGCGTCGATGCTCGCGACCTCGGCGGAGGCCACCGCGGCTCGCAGCGCCTCCCTCGCAAAGTGCCTCTTGCCCTCGACGGCCAGGAGCATGCCGTCGCAGCCGTCCTCCAGGCCCACGGCCCTCGCCACGAGCAGAGCCGCGTCCAGCTCCTCCTCGCCGCCGTGCTGCTCGACGACCAGCCGCAGCCAGCGCTCTGCCAGACGGTGGCGGTGGGCCAGCGCCGCGAGGACCGCGGGGTCCCCCCACCGCAGCGACGCCGCCCGGGCGAGCTCCAGCGCGGCGCCGATCGCCCGCACGCCGTCGCCGCACTCGCCGCGCGCCGGGCCCGCCGCGGCCGGCGCCGCCGCGGCCGCGCGCAGGGCCTCCCTCGCCCGGCGCTGCCCCTCGAGCATCTCCAGCCTCTCGAGCCTGGCCCTGGCCCTCTGCACCTCCTCCCGCCAGCCGCCGACGTCCGCCTCCCGCACGGCCTCCAGCAGGCGGCGCAGCTCCTCTGAGGGCTCCCAACCTCGCGCTCTTCGCGCGGCGCGAGGCGCGAAGTGCGAACAACTTTCGCGCGCTCGCGCCGCCTCCCAGGGGGGAGAAGGGGGGGAGGAGGAGGCATCGGGGCCGAACGGCGGAGCGCGAAGCGCGAATCACTTCGCGCCCTCGAGGGCGCCCTTGCTCCTCGAGGGTTCCCGACCTCTCCGCCTCCACGAGCTGCCTCTGCAGCAGGCGGCGCCTGGCCTTCTTGGCCGCTGCCATCGCGCCGGCGCCTTCGGAGACGCCCAGGGCCGCCGCCTGCTCTATGGCCACGTCGATGGCGGCCAGATCCCTGGCCGTCGTGGCCAGCCACAGCGCCTCCGTGGCCAGCTCCTTCTCGGGCCGGCTGTCGTAGCAGTCTTCGCAGACGTTGAAAGTACAGTGGTGCTCGCACCGCCAGCAGCCGTGGCTCCTGGTCAGCTTCTTTTTGCACAAGTCGCAGTTCCTGCTGGCAGTCCAGCCCTGGTGCCAACGCTGTCCTTGCTTATGCTTCGTCACCTCGTGACCGTTCTGGCAGAGCAGCGCATCAAAGCTTCCAAGAAGCTGGGCGGAATGTGCACGCCTGGGCTCGGGTAGGAATGGCGCGTCCATGCTGAGATCCAGAGTATGATCATCAAAGTTCGGGGTGTGCTCGCGCGATCCATGTGGCTTCGGCCAAGCTGGCTTGAGCCAGAGGCTACGGATATCGAACTGGATCTTCGACCTCGAGTCACCAGAGGTACGGGCAACAGGCCCCCACAGGGAACGTGCCAATTGACGTGCCACAAGACGTGCCAAGGGACGCGCCGCGCGACGTGCCAGGGGGACTCGCCATGGGACGCTCCACGGAACGTGCCAAATTGCAAGGCTGAGTGTATCGACCTTGATGTACCGTGCCGAGGGCTGTGCTGTGCTGCGCCGTGCTGAATTGCGATGTGCCATGCCGTGATTGCGCTCTATAGCGTTGTGGATCGAGTCCCCCTTTTTGCATCCGAGTCCTGACCGACCTGATCTGGATCTTAAGCTCGAGCTGTCTGAGCACATAGTAGCTGCCCCGGAGCTAATTGACAGGGGGACATGCCAGGAGGACGCGCCGCGGAACGTCCCAAGGGACGCGCCAGGCGACTTGCCAGGGGACGTGCCATGGCGACGCACCGCGGGACGTGCAAAGGGGACGCGCTACGGAACGTCCTGGGGACAAGCATTTCGCTCGAGGCATCCTGCCCAAATCCTCATGCTAGATATCCGTCTCGGCGACCTGGACACGTGAAAACAAGCGTTTTGCTCAACACATTCTCAACACATCCTCATGCTAGACATCCGCCTGGGCGACCTGGACACGTGAAAACAAGTGGTTCGCTCGAGACATCCTCAACACATCTTCATTTTAGACGTCCGCCTGGGCGACCTGGGCACGTGGAAACGAGCGTTTCGCTCGAGACGTTCTCAACACCTCCTCATGCCAGACATCCGCCTGGGCGACCTGGACGCGTGAACACAAGCGTCTCGCTCGAGGCATCCTCAACATATCTTCATGTCAGACATCCGCCTGGGCGACCTGGACACGTGCAAACAAGCGTCTCACTCGAGACATCCTCAACAAATCCTCACGCTAGACATCCGCATGGGCGACCTTGACGCGTGAAACCAAGCGTTTCGCTCAACACATCCTCAAGACCTGGGCACGTGAAAATAAGCATTTCACCTGAGAGATTCCCTGAATTCTGGTCACCAGGAAAGGACAATCCGTGACAAAAAACAGCATTTCGTCTGAGACATCCTCAGCATATGTTTTTAAAACAAGCGCTTCGCTAGGGACATCCTCAATAGATTAATTCGCCAGCCCACCCTTTCCTCGTTATTGATCGCACAGAACATTCGGCGGCCCACCTCAAGTCGATCCCAGAGTGAAACCGACTGAAAGAGAACCCTGGGCCAGAGCCCTTTCCGGGAACAAGGGTTTCGCTAAACACATCCTCAGCACACCCTCATGCTAAACATCCGCCTGGGCGACGTGGACACGTTAACACAAGCGTCTCTCTCGAGACAGCCTCAACACATGCTCATGTTGGACATCCGCCTGGGCGACCTGAACATGTGAAACTAAGCGTCTCGCTCGAGACATCCTCAACACATCTTCACGTTAGACATCCGCCTGGGCGACCTGGGCTTGTGAAAACCAGCGTTTCGCTCGAGACTGTCTCAACACATCCTCATGCTAGACGTCCGCCTGAGCGACCTGGACACGTGAAAACAAGCGTTTTGCTCAACACATCCTCAACACATCCTCATGCTAGACATCCGCCTGGGCGACCTGGACACGTGAAAACAAGTGGTTCGCTCGAGACATCCTCAACACATCCTCATGCTAGACATCCGCCTGGGCGACCTGGACACGTGAAAACAAGCGTCTCTTTCGGGACATCCTCAACAAATCCTAATGCGAGACATCTGCCTGGGCAACCTGGAGGCGTGAAACCAAGCGTCTCGGTCGAGACATCCTCAAGACCTGGGCACGTGAAAACAAGCATTTCACCTGAGACATCCTCTGAATTCTGATCCGCTGGAGAGGAAAGATCTATATGAGAACAAACGTCTCGCTCGAGACATCCTCAACGCATGATACAAAACAGTCGTTTCGCTCGAGACATCCGCAACAAACGAAAACGCTTACTTTACCCTGTGTCTGAACGATCGGAATCTCAAAAACCAGCGTTTCGCTGGGGACATTATCAACTTGCTAATTCGCCGGCCCTACGCGACCTCGATATCGATCGCAAACTACATGCACCGGCCCTGCGCAAGTCGAGGCTGGGGGGGGGGAACCATCGAACAGAAAGCCCTGGGCCCTGGCCCTGCCCCGGATAAAGGGAGCAGAAGAGATTCCTGGGCGCGCAGGCCCTCTCCGAAAGAAAAGAATCAGCGCACACCCGGAGGAAACATCCAGAGGCGACCAGAAGGAGGAGGAGGAGGAGGAGGAGGAGGAAGAGGAGGACGAGGAGGAGGAGGAGGAGGAGGAGGAGGAGGAGGAGAACGACGAGGAGGAGGAGAAGGGGAGGAGGTGGAGGAGGAGGGAGGAGGAAGGAGGAGGAGGAGGAGGAGGAGGAGGAGGAGGAGGGAGGAGGAGGAGGAGGAGGAAGGGAGAGCAAAACCGGGAACCATCCGAATGCCCCCCCCCACAGGCGTGAGAGGCGGCCGCCAGGCGGCGGCAGCGGCGCAGGGCGGAGGCGCTGCGCGGCGCGCGCGGGGGGGAGGGCCGCCCCGTCCGTTTGCTCCCCAGCAGTGCCCTGCAGAGAGGCGGGGGCGCATCCCCAGCTCCGAGCGGGCGGGGGGGGGAGGGGGGCGCCCGGCGGCGCGGGCGGGGGGGGGGGCGGAGGAAGGGCGGGAGGGGGGAGGGCAGGCGCGGAGGGGCGCGGGAGGGAGGGGGGGAGGGGGGGGGAGGGACGAGGAGGGAGGAGCCCCCGGAGGGGTGCCTCGGTGTCTGGCGGTGCACCGGGGCCCTGGGGGAACTGCATTCCGCCCCTTCCCCTGGACGAGCAGGTCTCCAGACGAGCAACCCAGCCTTCCCGGCCGGGGGTCCCTCGCCTGGGAGTCTTGTCCAGGGGACCGGCTGCGCCGTGCCTCTCTTTGGTTGCGCAGGTCTCTTGTGGGCCCCCCTCAGCCTCCCCGGCTGGGGCCTCCCCCTCTGGGAGTCGTGACCGGGGAGGGTTCTCCACCCACCTCCAAGGTGTGAGCGGGCCCGCGCGGTGGCGGCCCGCGGTATTGTTTGGGGCGCTTCAGGCATTGACTGGCGTTCCCACGGAGCGAAGCGAAGCGAAGACGAGGAGGGAGGACGGAGGAGGGCACGGAGGGAGGCAGGGAGGATGAGGAGGACGATGGGGGGCGGGAGGAATCCAGAGAGGGGGGGGGGGGGGGGCGAGGGAGCGAGGCGGAGGCGGCGGCGGAGGCGGGGAGGGCGGAGGCGGGGAGGGCGGAGGCGGGGGCACGGCGCGCGCGGGGCCCGCGGGCGCGCTCAGCGGCCCCTCGGCCCGCTGGAGCTGCGCAGGGCCTCCGGGCGCGGTCAGCGCCTCCTTGGCCCGCTGGAGCTCCAGGGCCTGCAGCAGCCGCTGGCCGCGCGCGCAGGCGCTGACCGCGGCGGGCCGGGGCAGCGGGCCACGGGGCCTCCTGGCCCCCGGCGCCTCCCCGGGCTCCGTCGGTGCCGCCCGGGGCGACGAGGGAGCGAGGGACACGGGAGGCCGACCGTGGGTCGCGGGCTGGGTCGCGGGTGGGGCGACGACAACAAGCAACAAGCACTTAAACAACAAAACAGCAGCAGCAACAACAACAGCAACAGCAACAGCAACAGCAACAGCAACAACAACAACAACAACAACAACAACAACAACAACAACAATCACTTTACCCGAACGCTCAGTGTTCTCACCAGTGCCAGGGTTTTCATGCGACGCCAGCCAATACCCCCACTTTGTGGGGGGGCAGTGCAAGCTCTACCAAATATCCACACGACTCTTCGCCACCACCCACACCCAGCTTCCCGCCCTATGACGTTCGGACACTTCACTTCGTGGCCTGCGGACGACCGTGGCTACTACACTGGCGTGGAGTACACACCCACAGAAGTTGTTAGGACAGCGCGCGCGGGTAGAAATTTTGAAAAGTCGTGCAGGTGTTTTTCGAGGACCTACGGTGCGATTCGTGTGATTTTATGATGCGCGGTGCTAAAATTCTTAAGAAGCCCAATGGTTTTTGGAGATTTCGGCGTGCGCGCGCGAAGAAAAAACGAATGTGTCCCGCATGGTATTATTTGACAGGGATGATGGCCCTGGCAGGTGCGCAACCGTTGTCGCAGAAGTTCGAAAAAGTTGCTCGCAAAAGCCCGTTTGACAGAAATGTTTAAAAAGTGTTGGGTTTCCTACGAATCCGCAAGAGCGCGCGGGATGAGATTTTGACATTTTTTTGTTGAAAAACCATTAGTTTTTTGATGTTTTTATGTTGAAATCGTTCCGAACACTAAGCTTTTGGAAGGATTTCGTCTTGCGCGCGCGAATGTCCACTTTACCTTATTTTTTGCAAGGGATTCTTGAAATTTGATTATATTAGAACAAGAAATGTCATTTTATAATGTTTTTTGCAAGGGAAAGCGGGGGGGAACAAAACAACCGGATCTTGATCACATCGAATTACCTGAGGCTTCCTCACGAAAATGATGAAAATGTAGCTGCGGCCTAGGCGGCGCAGGGGGGCCGTGCACCAGGGGCCCCAACAATAATTATTCTTTAGAATTAATAATGTTCAACGACGACGACAACTACAACAACACCAACAACAACACCAACAACAACAGTAGCAGCAGCAACAACAACAACAACAGCAGCAACAACAACAACAACAGCAACAACAGCAACAACAGTAGTAGCAGCAACAACAACAGCAACAGCAACAGCAACAACAGCAACAACAACAACAGCAACAGCAACAGCAGCAGCAACAATAACGACGACAACAGCAACAACAACAACAACATCGTCATCAATTCAACAGCAACAATCATTGTAAGGTTGGTCTCGCGTGTCATTCAACACGTACATCCCGAACCCTGGACACCCGGCCTCTTCGTCTTCGATCGTATCCTCTTGGGGGTGACCTTTCCAACCTGCAGCGTCTAATTCGTGCAGCCTTGAAGCAGGGGAAGAGAGGACGGATGTAAGGAAGAGGCAAGGGGGAGGGAGGAGGACGGAGCACGAGAGAAAGTAGCAGGAGGGTGGCTAGGATCAGGGAACACGTGGCAGAGCCAGACGGGCAGATCGGGCGGGTAGACCCTAACAGGCGAGTCGGGAAGGCGGGCCCAGGAGGACAGGTCGAGCAGGCGGGATGCTGAGGCGAGCGTCCTGCATGAATCGCGAGGAAGTCTCGAGCGAAAGCGCGACTCCCAAATAAATCGTGAGGGAATCCACAGCGAGAGCATGATTCATGAGTGTCAAGTGTGCGGCGTCTGAATCCGCCGGCCCCCTTGTGGGGCCACCAGGCTGTAGGCGCGGGTTCGCAGTTTCCAGTACCAGTTGTAGCTTGTAGTTTCCAGTGTTACAGTTCTGCTTCTTGCTGGTTACTGTAACTAGTTGATTGACCGCGCGAGGGGGGGGGAGGCCCAAACAGGTTTTTTAGCACCCCCTGGGCGCGTTGTCTGAATTGCTGGGGGGGCTCGAAATCGACACCCCTCACGCAGATCCGCGGGGTCAGGGTCCAAAAACACAGCGGATTTGCCACATTTCCAAAATTCGGTGCCACCCCTCACGCAGATCCGCGGGGTCAGGGTCCGAAAACACATTGGATTTGCCACATTTCTGAAATTCGGTGCCACCCCTCACGCAGATCCGCGGGGTCAGAGTCCAAAAACACATGGGATTTGCCAAATTTCTGAAATTCGGTGCCACCCCTCACGCAGATCCGCGGGGTCAGAGTCCAAAACACAGGGGATTTGCCACATTTCTGAAATTCGGTGCCACCCCTCACGCAGATCCGCGGGGTCAGGGTCCAAAAACACAGGGGATTTGCCACATTTCTGAAATTCGGTGCCACCCCTCAGGCAGATCCGCGGTGTCAGGGTCCAAAAACACTGGGATTTGCCACATTTCTGAAATTCGGTGCCACCCCTCACGCAGATCCGCGGGGTCAGGGTCCAAAAACACAAGGGATTTGCACATTTCTGAAATTCGGTGCCACCCCTCACGCAGATCCGCGGGGTCAGGGTCCAAAAACACATGGGATTTGCCACATTTCTGAAATTCGGTGCCACCCCTCACGCAGATCCGCGGGGTCAGGGTCCAAAAACACATGGGATTTGCCACATTTCTGAAATTCGGTGCCACCCCTCACGCAGATCCGCGGGGTCAGGGTCCAAAAACACAGGGGATTTGCCACATTTCTGAAATTCGGTGCCACCCCTCACGCACATCCATCGCAAGGCGTGGTAACCCAAACTGCGAGTACTCCCTCGGCCCTTTAATCCCAAGGTGTGGTAACCAAGCTCGTAAACCATACACGTCTTACCAATCGCCCTGTGTGGTAACCCCTCTTGTGATCAGTTGGTTTTGCCGATTGCGAATCGGCCTCGCATGAAGTTCCGATACTGCTGCGCGACAGCGCCAAAGCCTCATGACTTAGCTCTTCCATGGCCCATTCTCCGAAAGAGGGGGCCGGCGGCAGGGGGCGAAGCCCTTACGGATAAATTGCGAGAAAGTGCCACGCGAGGGCGCGATTTCTGCATACATTGTGAGGAAGTCCTGCGCGAGAGCGCGATGTGGGTATAAATTGTGAAGAGCCGCTGTTGTTGTAAACCGGGGGGCCAACATTCCAGTTAGGTGGCACCTCGCTTTCCCTTGTAAAAAAAACGGGTACGAGCCCCGGGAGAAGCACTTCAATCGAAAAATACCATGGCTATCGGGGACGGGGGGTAAACCACAATTAATGGGAAGTAAGCACATTAGCAGCAGCAACAACAAGAGCAACAACAAATTTAAGACTGTTCTTTCAACTCCCCAGACCCTCGATACCCGCCCTCTTCGTCTTCGATCGTACCACCTTGGGGGTATATCTTCCTTACCTGCCACGTGTAATTGGTGCTGCTCCTCCTGGTGCTCCTCTTCCTGTTCCTGCTGCTCGTCCTCCTGTTCCTGTTCCTGTTCCTGCTCCTCCTCCCAGTCCTCCGCCTCCTCCTCATCCTCCTCCTCCTCCGCCCCCTCCTCCTTCTCGTCCTCCGCCCCCATCTCATCCCCCTCCCCCTCCTCCTCATCCTCCTTCCTCCTCATCCTGCTTTCCCCTCCTATCCACCCTCATTACCTCAGTACCCATATTCTGCATACTGCTCCTCCTCCTCCTTCTCCTCCTCCTGCTTCCGCGCTCGTCCCTCATCAATCCTCATATCTCTCACCACCCCTTTCTCCTTACCAACAACCCCATGTCTGAACTGTATATACACGCGTAGAAAACTCATCCTCGTGGCAGCACCAGGCGTGTGCGTAGGGCGGTCTGGCCGTTTCGCCCAAGACTTTCACTCCACATATATGAAGACCTCAGCCTCCAACAGTTACACAATTTGAGGGCGTGCGTTTATCCAAAGAAGGCAAACATTTCGTCTCAGCACCTTAGCTGCAAGGATGGTGGGCGAATCGGCTCCAACATGTGGATATCTACGTAGTCCCGCGCACATACGTCTTCGAAGCTTCAAACGTTTACAACGAGTGAGGGCGAGTCCATTTCAAAATGCGGCTCTCGCCCTAGCGCGGCGCAGAATCGCCATAAAAGCTTCAAGCATCTACAAAGATGGAGGATTGTTCTACAGCTTGAAACCTCCACCAAATTGATGACCAGGAGCGTTTACAAGGACGGAAGACAGTGATATTTCAAAAAGGGGATCTGGCTCGAGACTTGCCTAGGGATTCTCACCCGAAGTTCCACGAGGACCGTTCCCCGCTGCCCGCCCGCCGATGCAAGCGGCGAAGGCCACCGCGTCAGGCCGCACCGCCGCCCGCGGGAGCTCCTCGAAGACGCACAGTGCCCGCTGCCACTGCTGGCCCTTCTCGGGGGGTCGTAACATGTGGGGCAGGACCGGAGGACGGGTTACAGGCCATTGGGAAGCTTCTCGGGCGGGGCGCGGCCAGCGAAAGTGGCCAAGGATGGACCGAGGAGGCAAGGCTGCAAGGGTCTCCTTAGGAAACTGCCCATCCTTACCTACTGTGCGGGTTGACTGCAGACACGTGCGATGAGAACTCGCGGTCTAAGCTTCCGTCCCGCCATGGAGCTCTGAGCTTCCTGGAGTGCCCCAGGGCTTCTGCGGGCTCCCAGGGCCATCGGGGATCAGAACCCTCCGAGCGAGCGAGCGAACGAGACGCCTTGCGGTCCAGAGGACCGGGCACACTCGGGGCGGGGCGCGTGGGGCCATGACCCTCAGCTCTTGCAAAAATCATCCATCAGAGAGTGCCACTCGTCCGGGTTGCCAGCGGCATACGGAACTACCCCTCAGCGGGGTGCCGCTGGATGCAGCAGTCAGCAGCGGCCTGGAAACCTCCGAGAGGGGCACCCTGCTGGCAGGCCAGCTTCTTCTTCGACGTGGCTCCTGCAGGGCGGGCCACAGGAGAATCGCCCTGGACGGCTCCTGGCAGAAGGAAAAGTGCGAGCCTCTAGCTGGGCTCGTTCCCCAAACCCGCCGGGGGCTCGTCCCCCCCCTCTGCGAACCCCCCGACCTTCTGGCACGCGTTGATGGCGGCGGTGTACGTTATCACGCTGGGCTCGATGCGCAGCCTCGCCACCTCCCCCAGCAGGAGCAGCGCCTGGTCCCAGCGCTCGCCCTTCTCGCACGCGCTCAGCGCCGCGTTGCACACTACCACGTCCGGCGTGAGGCCCTCCTTGACGAACGGACAACGCGCATCCATACCCATAGGGGGGTCGTTTGGAGGAGGACTGGCTATAGGTATGGGTGCGGGTTGTCGGACCCTGGGGAACGCTCCCGTTCGAGCGGGGACCCCCATCCGACAACACGCACCCATAGCCCTCTCCGATCCCCCTATGGGTGTGGGTGTGTGTTGTTGGCTCGTCACTCCTGGAGGACCCGGGACAGGAGCAGCAGAGCGCGGCGCCACTGCTGCCCCTTCTCGCAGGCGCTCACGGCCGCGCTGTAGGTCACCAGGTTGGGCTCGAGGGTGTCAGCCCTCATGTCCGCGAGCAGCGCCACTGCCGACGCCCACTCGCCGCCGCGCTCGCAGGCGCTGACCGCGGCGCCGAAGACGATCACGTCCGTCTCCACGCCACGCCGCCTTGCGTCGGCGAGCAGCAGCACGGCGTGCTCCCAGTGCTGAGCGCCCGCGCACGCCGAGATGGCGACACTGTACGAGATGACGTCTGGCTCGGGGCCCTGCCAGGGGAGCCAGGGGCGGCATTGGCCTGAGCTTGCGGAGGTCCGCGCGGCTTCCCGGCGTCGGCGCTGAACCCCTCCCCCCTGGCGCGCGGAGCGCGCCGGGGGCGGCACCCGAGGCGCCGCCTGCCTTGCGGGGCCCAGCGCCGACCCAAGAGCCCGCGCGGACCTCCAAAACGTTGTTCTTGTGCTGATTTTGAAGGGGCCCTGGGACACACAAAGAAATAGACACAAGTGACAGGGTTCCCCACATTGTCCCACATCTTCTGGGTTGCTGTCTTCCCCCCCGCTTCCCATATCTTCCCCTATTTTCTGGGGAATCGACGATTGTGATTGTGTCTGCGTGTGGTTTTCACCTCCTGAGATTTGCCTCCTTCGGCCTTCGCGACCATGTCCTGCAGCAGGCACAGCGCGTGCTCCCAGTGCACGCTCTCCTGCGGGGGCAGAAGCGGGGAGGCCCGGCTCACGGGGAGGGGGGAGCGTCGAGCTGGCATCGGCGAGACGTCGCCAGTAGATCGGCCGCAGGTGAAGGGGCCCCGGGACACACAAATACATAGACACAAAGAACAGGATTCCCCGTATATTTCCCCATATTTTCTGGGGTTTCGTCTCTTCCCCCCCACTCCCCATGTTTTCCCATATTTTCCCATATTTTCCTGGGAGGCCCGGCTCACGGAGAGGGGGGAGCGTCTAGCTGGGATTGGCGAGACGTCGCCAGTAGATCGGCCGCAGGCGAAGGGGCCCTGACACACACACACACACACACACACACATACATACCCGCACACACACACACACACGACACACACACACACACACACGACACACACACACACACATACCCACACATACATACCCACACACACAAATAACAGGATTCCCCATATAGTTCCCCATATGTTCTTGGCTTTTGTCTTCCCCCCCCCACTTCCCATAGTTTCCCATATTTTGTCCTGGGAGGCGACGATTCATTGTGCCTGTGTGCTTGCCCCTCCTGGACCAGATCGGCCGCAGGCCCCCCCGCTGGCGACCAACGCTCACGCTCCCGGGCGGGGTGGGCTGCTGTGCCCCCCCCATGTCGGCGATCACAGCGGGCGCAATGGAGGGAAGCTATGCGCCCTCTCCTCCTCCTCCTCCTCCTCCTCTCCTCCTCCCTCCTCCTCCTCTCCTCCTCCTCCTCCTCCTCCTCCTCCTCCTCTCCTCCTCCTCCTCCTCCTCCTCCTCCTCCTCCTCCTCCTCCTCCTCCTCCTCCTCCTCCTCCTCCTCCTCCTCCTCCTCCTCCCCCCCCTCGGGTCGGGCGAAAGGGGGGGATAGCCAAGGGGGGGGGGTTTGAGAATCGGCTCACGTGGCCGACTCTCCCGGCGCCTCCCGGCGCCGGAGGCGGCCATGCATCGAGGAACGGGCCCCTCGGTGAGGCCGAAACCAGCTGCACGCAGCAAATTTCGTAACCCCCCCTTTCCCAATCCCCCCCTTTCGCCCAGCCCGACCCCCGTCGGCGCCCAAGGCTGTCGCGTCACAGCCCGGCTCGCTGGCGCAGCTCGGGAGGACCCGGGCACGTCCCCGAGCGCTCGCGGTCAGGCGCAGTTGCTGGAGAGAGCCTTCCGAGGCTGGGAAACGACGGGCATGTTTTGTCCACGCAACCCTGGGAGAAGGAGGTGGAAAGCAGAGGGAACGATGCGGGCAAACCAAGGAGCCCGCGTGCCGTCAAAATTAGCACCAGGGCATCCCAAGAAAGCAGCCTGACCAAAATTGAGACATCTCCAATGTCCGGCCATGCTCCTGAAGCACAACTCCGCGCGAACAAGACCCGTCAAAGCGGGAGGATGGGCAGGAGTAGGAAGGAGAGGAAACGGAGGCGGAGGAGGGGAGAGAAGTCGAGGGCGGAAATAAGAACAGTTGTGGCACTGAGCGAACATAGAAATAACGACTAAAGCATGCTGCTCACAGCTCCACTCCGCCAGCCAAAGGTCCACTATGACTCCAATCCAGAGGTGGGGAGAGGCACACAGATGCAATTAACAACTCGCGCGTGCGTAGGCCGACTATGTTCAAAGGCACCCGCACCAAACCCACGCGAGCACAAGGTGAGCGAACGGGGAAGAGGGGGGGAGAAAAGCACCATCACAGAGACCGCTCACGGCTTATACAACATCAGCGTTCGCACGAAGCGCAATGAACTGCGCGAAGCTTGAGCTACACCTAGGCACGAGGCCGCAGAGAGCAGGGCCTCTGGCGCCGACGGCGCGCGACTGAAGCTGCCCCCGGGGCCGGCAAGGAGGGCAGACAGGTTCACATGACTGGACCGGCTCTGGCAACCCGCATGGAGCATGCGAAGTCATTGCCTCAACCTGCGATCGGCACCAATCCCTAGAATGCGGACGGCCGGTGCCAAGAGGACGGCAGGATCCTAGGAGGGGGGCGGAGAGGGGACTGCCAACTACCTAACACACCGGGTACCCAGGGGCGGCTGCCCCTTCCAGCCACCAGCCGGCCTGGATGATCGGACACACGCAGCCCAGACATTTCTGGAGCACGCCGCTGAGATAATGGCGCCCCAAAACCTGGAACCTCAAAACCCTCTGAGCCCCTTCGCCCCAGGACCCCCCCCCCCTGACGTTGCCCCTGCTCTTGTTGCCGATTTTCCAACACCATTACCATACATAGGTAGGAAGGGAGAGGGAGGATGGGTGTCCTCCTCCTCCTCCTCCTCCTCCTCCTCCTCCTCCTCCTCCTCCTCCTCCCTCCTACCTCTGGCAGTGGTGGTGGACCCCCGCCCCGACGTTGCCCCCGCTCTCCCTGCAGGTCGTGAGCGCGGAGCTCCAGGCCGGCAGGCCCGCGGCGCCCGCGGCGCGCCGGCGGAGCGCCCCCAGCAGCTGCGCCGCGGGCGCCCCGCGCAGGCCACGCGCGGCGGCCTCGGACGCCGCCCTGGCTCGGGTTCGGACGGAGGGGGGGCGTCCAGAGAGAGGAGGGCTTTTTTTGTAGCGGCGCGCAGGGGGGGGCAGGGGGAGGGGGGAAGGCTTCTTAGGAGGCGCTGGCCCCACACACCGTGGAAACGTAGAGGAAGGACGCGTGGCAAGGACGCAAGACCCTTGGAGGCCGAAGTTGAATTATTCTGGGCGGCAGGCGGCCAAACCCCCAGGGAACCTGAGAAACTGGCCTGCGAAAATTGCTAGGGACGGGCCGCAGAGGCTGAGGCAGGCAAGGACCCAAGGGTACCCTTGAAAAAGTAGTAGTTTGTCCTTACTATGCGCGTTGACTGTATGCAGACAAGGCCCGCGCCTTCTAGGGAGCAGGGGTGCTTCTAAGAGGCCTTCCCCCCTGCCCCCACCCCCCTCTGCGAGTTGCCGATTTGCTTGAAACGAAGACCTGGCAGCAGGGGTCCCTAAACTCGACCTGGGGGCGAAGAGCTCCCCAGAATTTCGACGGCAGCCGAACGTCTTACACACTGTGGGACCAGTCCTCTGCACTGGACCCTGGGACCTTCCCCCAGGACGAGGTCTTCATCCTGAGTCGTTTTCCGACAGTCCCGGGGCCCATTGAGGGCACCAGGAAGCCGAAAACGACGAAAAACCACTGGACCCGTTTCCCTCGGGACCCGTTCCCTTCGTGGCGAGAAGGGGGCGTCCAGAAAGGACGCGGGGTTCCGCAGCTCACGTAAGGCTGTCCTTCCTGGCGCCGCCCCGCGGCGGAAGCGCCAGTGCGCTGAGGAAAGAGTCCCACCAGCAGCACGCACCAGCATTCGTGCCCCAATTATTCCCGATCCCCTCTCGGGGCATCCAACAGGGGGAAGTCCAAGAAGGGGGGTCGCAAGTCCTGGCCCGAGGCACGTGCGCAGCCTAGGGGGGCAAAGAAGGTGCTGGAAGTAGTAGTAGTAGTAGTAGTAGTAGAAGTAGTAGTAGTAGTAGTAGTAGTAGTATTACTAGTAGTAGTAGTAGTAGTAGTAGTAGTAGTAGTAGTAGTAGTAGTAGTAGTAGTAGTAGTAGCAGTAGTAGTAGTAGTAGTAGTAGTAGTAGTAGTAGTAGTAGTAGTAGTAGTAGTAGTAGTAGTAGTAGTAGTAGTAGTAGTAGTAGTAGTAGTAGTAGTAGTAGTAGTAGTAGTAGTAGTAGTAGTAGTAGTAGTAGTAGTAGTAGTAGTAGTAGTAGTAGTAGTAGTAGTAGTAGTAGTAGTAGTTGTAGTAGTAGTAGTAGTAGTAGTAGTTAGTAGTAGTAGTAGTAGTAGTAGTAGTAGTAGTAGTAGTAGTGCAGTAGTGGTAG